>ML242627.1:0-120725 GCA_005239495.1 Nicotiana undulata | reverse complement strand
GGGGGGGGGGGGGGGGCGACAACATGGCGAATCCGCTAGGGATTATAGGCTTTTACCATAACAAACTGCTTCGTGAATTTGTCTAAATGTGCCTTACTTTGTTAATACCTGCACCCTTTTCCCTTTCCCCTTTATATGAACTTAACTGTTAATTTTTCAAGTATTTATTCCCTTAATATGAAACTGTCTTGTTTCTTTGTTTACCTTCTGTAACTGTTTACAATTATAACTGCTGTATTTACCGCTATCATAATGTGAAAATACGTGACAACATGTTAATTATTGCTAAATAAATCATGCTCAACATCATATTCCACTCGTGCCTAAACAAATCCTATAGCAACGCTTGATGAGTGGTTGCGCTCTTCCAATTTATATCACCCTTAAATTCGGAAAGACTTATCTGCGGTAAAACTAGTCGATCAGCGGTCCAGTCGACGGTTTCGTGCCTTTCACCCTCAAGTTGTCCGCTTGAGGGTACCAGTCTAGAGCCCCATAGTAACCTTACTCTTATTATTGTGCATGCATCATGGTCTAATCTAGTCGGGTTAATGTGTTGTCTGCACAATAACCCTTTAAGACAAGCCGTATCCAAGGTCCACCGGGGTTTCCATAATCCCACCAGATGCAACCACGTTCTGTGCATTAATTGGAGAACTAAATGCCAATGTGTTAATCATGAATGTATAAATAGTCGAATATGATGGGGGAAGAGGGTCTAACCTTTTGTTTTGCAGAAATGAGGCACGAGGTCCCCAGATTCGGCATGGTCAGCAACATTCCTCCACTGCTACTAGATTGGTGGGAAGACCTTTCCTCGAGTGACAAGAAACACGTGAGAAAACATTTGGGAAATTTACCTTCTTTGCTAGACATTCAACCGAACAATATGCTGATCGAAGCTGCGACTCTGTTTTGGGATAGTGAGAGGGCTGTGTTTCGCTTCGAGAATATCGAAAAGACACCACTCTTAGAAGAAATTGGGGGACTTGCTAGACTGACTTGGGATAGCCCTGGACTATTGGTACCTGATAACCACACGGGTAAAGGGTTCTTAAAGATGATGGGGTTGAAGAAAAATGCTGATCTAGAGTGTCTGAAGAAATCCTACATACCCTTTGAATATCTGTATGAGAGATATGGCCATAGCAAATCATACCGTACCTACCATGATGAGTTTTCTATCACTTCTCTAGGTCACATCCACCGCAGAGTGTTCGTGTTTATTGTGTGCTTTTTGGGCTTGATAGTGTTCCCGATGAAAAGGGAAAGAATCCATACTAGACTAGCCATGTTCGCCAGGACTTTGATGGAAGGGATCGATGGACAAACATACACTATTGTCCCTATGATCCTAGCTAACATCTATCAGGCTCTGGAGCGCTGTCAGAGGAGGATCATGCATTTTGAGGGTTGTAACCTATTGCTGCAGTTATGGTTATTAGAACATCTTCAAAGGAGCCAATATCACCAAGAACTTTCGCGAAGGGCTTGTACTGACCACATTGCCTTCCATCACCCCAAGCAGATGACTTACATTCAAGACAGGTTTGCTCAGACGGAGAGTGCCAAAGAGTGGGTAGAGTTGTTTGACAATCTGACTGAGGAACAAGTGCAATGGATGTTTGAATGGTTCCCAACAGACGAGTTCATCATCCGTTCCAGGGACACTCCACACTTAGTGTTGATTGGGTTAAGGGGAATATACCCTTATGTTCCTATCCGAGTCATGAGGCAAGAGGGCCGGAAGAAGGTTGTACCAAGGGTTGCGAAGATGGGTTACTTCAGGGCATACTTTCAGGACGACGCCATTCCTTACAAGTGTCAAGCTCAGCACATGTGGAACTGCAAGATCATCGTAGAGAAAAACACCATTGAGCCAGACAGGTATCATGCTGGGTGTGCACCTCTCTACCCGACATGGTTGGGCAAAATTTAGGAGGGATAGTGAGGCCTGGAGCCAGTCGAGGAAATAGGATCATAGATGAAGATGCTGAGGCTCAGGTTAAATACAACATACTACACAAGAGGGTCCATGATTCCGAGAATGAGCACTGGGAAATACATGAGACCAATAGGAGGCTGATCAAGGAATGGAAGGATATGGCTATTACTTCCAATAGAAGGCTGGAATATCTGGAGCGAGGTTTAGTAGAGTTGGAAGGCAAAGTCATAAAGAGGATCAACGATTGCCAGAATGCTGAAGGGAGCGAGGGAGGACACCTGGCTAAAGCCTATCTTCTGTTGGATCTGCGCGAGCTGGGGAACCTGTTTGTTGGAGTCAAGAAGATCGAATGTGGGGAAGGTCCTTCTGGGACCAAGTAGGCTAGATTTATTTTCGCTTTCATAAATGTAATAAGGCCGAGTGCCATTAGTGACTTATTTTCTATTGCTATTTTAGTGTCGTTTTGGGATTCGTCTATCTTTATATTAATGAAATGAGGCATTTACTGGCATCTAAGTTCTCCAAATCAACTTGTCGCTAGGCGTACCTCGGGCATAACGAGGCTCCCAAATTAGGATGCGAATTTACAATTTTGCAAAGCTGGAACCACGAAGTCCTGAACTGGAACAACCGTCTGGGCGGAAACTGCCCCTGGTGTCTGAAGGCCCTGTACAACCTGCTCAGGTGTCCGGACAGTTGGAGTCTGAGTGCCTCCCCCGACCTGAGATGTAGCGGCAGTAGTAGACACAACAACTGCTTGAGCAAGGCTAGTGCATACTGTCAAGATCTGAGCCAGGGTCTCCTGAAGACCCGGAATAACAATGGGCACTGCCGGTGCCTGAGCCTGTCTCGCTGGAATACCTGCGGCGGGAACCTGATCCTAAATAGTAGGGGGATCCACTGGTACTGCCCCGACTGGTCCTCTACCTCTACCACAACCTTGACCGCGGCCTCGACCTCTTGCTGGTCTAGCTGGTGTCTGGTCACCCTGATCAGTAGTGCGTGTCCTTACCATCTGTGAGAGAATGAAACAACAGATGTTTAGATTTTCAGAATCAATAGGATGGCACGACAGAATTCAAGAAAGTGAGATTGTTTTTCCTAAGAGTTCCGTAGCCTCTTAAAGATAAGTACAAACGTCTCTGTACCGATCCGCAAGACTCTACTAAACCTGCTCATGACCGGTGAGTCCTATGGAACCTAGTGCTCTGATATCAACTTGTCACGACCCCAAATCCTAAACCGGTCGTGATGGCGCCTATCGTGGAACTAGGCTAGCCAACAATCACATATTTACACTTTTATTTCAAAATTTCCCAAATCATTTTCAACATTTCATAAACGTATATAAATTTCTAAATTTTTAAGCAAAACAAAACAAGATAAACAATCTACAACCATCCCCTAGATCTGGAGCCAACAGGTCATGAGCATCTAAGAATAATACCAAGAATACTACTGTCATAATACATAATCTCGGAACGAATAACTAAGTACAAAATAAGAAAGGGAAATAGAGATGATGTGGACGCTGAACAGCTACCTCAATGTCCCAACTCTGGATCCGCACGAAATAAGATGACTAACGCTCGGTACCAGCACCTGAATCTCCACACATAAGTGCATGGAGTAATGGTGAGTACACCAACTCAGTAGTAATGAAAATAAATCAGGTCTGAACAGTAAGAAAACACATAGGAGCAAATCATCGAATCACAATGAGTAAAATATTGATTTCCAACAGTGTATACATTTAGTCAATATGCCTTAAAAGTCAGTTTCGGTAAAAATCCTTTGAACATGTATGATTTCCAGTGATTTCAGTAAAATACCCAAGAAGTATTAGTTGAAAGATGAAATGAATCATAAATAGTTACTCAGGCAAACAAGTATCATAAACTTCCCCTCGGGAAAATCATTACTAAGAATCATTCACTCAACATACCTCACAATCACTCAACATCAAACCCTCGGGCAACCTCACTGTCACTCGTGCCTCTCAATCACTCGTCACTCGGAACTCGACACTCGCACTCAGTAGGTACCTGCACTCACTGGGAGTGTACAGACTCCGGAGGGGTTCCTACAGCCCAAGCGCTAATATCAAGCTATATCGTGGCATAAATCACTCAGGCACAAGGCCCCAAACATGGCTTACAACCCAAATATATGAATAGTATGAAAATACGCTTATCATGGGTTTAAAAGAAAATACGCAACTCAATAGTTGCCACGCGAAGGACGTATTCTAACTCCCCAAATCAGTGCACTCCATACACTCGTCATCCAGTGTGTGCGTCACTCCAAAACAGTGAAAGGATGCTAAGTCCGGGGTTTCATACCCTCAGGACAAGATTTATACTCATTACTTACCTCAAACCAGCTCGAAAAGCTACTTCGCAATACTCTTTCCCCTTGAATAGTCTCCCAAATGCTCCGAGTCTATCAAAATCAGATTTATAACATCAAAATATGCTAGGGAAACGAAACCCAATCGAAAACTATCAAAATTAGGCACAAATCTCGAAATTGGCCAAACCCGACCCCCGGGACCCACGTCTCAAAATTTCATAAAATTTACAACAAAAGAATCCTCATCCTCCCACGATTCTATACATACCAAGAACACTGAAATCGGAGTCCAAATGACCTCTCAAATTCCCATTTTAAAGTCTCTTAATCATAAGCCCTAATTACCCATTTTTAGCACTGATTTTCCCCAATTTTCACCACCAATCAGACCATAAATCACACATAAATGAGTTTTGAGTCCAAAAACCTTACATCAATGAATAACTATCGATTTTCCTCTTCAAAAACCCTTCAAAAGCTTCAAACACGTATGGAAAGGGTGAAAGGAAGACCAAAATACGCTAAGGACCCTTTATATAGGTTCTGCTCAGGGATTCTCGCACCTGCGGCCTAAATCTCGCACATGTGGACCCGCACCTGTGGTCCCAGGTGCGCAGCTACGAGAATTCATTTAAAATCGAACTTCCGCACCTGCGACTCCATTTCTGCACTTGCGACTCCGCAGGTGCGGTACCGCGTCCGCATATGCGGTCCCTCACTAAGCTGCCCAAATTCCGCATCTGCGGAGTCCTTCCCACTTCTGCGGGCCCGCACCTGCGGTCCCCTATCTGCATGTACGGTCACACCAACACCAGCAGCATCAACTGCTATTTTCCAACTTGAAATCCTCCGATGGCTATCTGAAATCATCCCGAGCCCCTCGGGACCCCAACCAAAAATACTAACAAGTCCCATAACCTCATTCAAACTTAGTCGAGCCCTCGAAACACCAAAATCATATCAAATTCAAGCCTATGAACTTTGAGATTTCTAAATTTCACCAAGGATGCCGAAACTATCCAAAACACATCCGATTGAACTGAAAATTTGCACACATATCCAAAATGACATTACGAACCTGCTCCAACTTCCGGAATTCCATTCCGATCCCGATAGCCTATTTTCCACTTCCGGCCGGAAATCGCAAAAAACTAACTTTCGCCAATTCAAGCCTAACTTTACACCGGACATCAAAACCTCATTTCGAACACACTCATAAGTCCCAAATCACCTAACAAAGTTGTTCGAGCCATAAAATCTGCATTTCGAGGTCGTTTACCAAGAAGTCAACTCCCAATTGACTTTTCTAACTATAAGGCTAATTTAAGATACTAAGTGTCTCAATTCTCACTACGATCATTTCGAACCCGAACCAACTGACCCCAACACATCATAAACAGTCTAAATTATTCATGATAAGGTTGAAACAGGAATAAATGTGCAAATTCTACGGAACGACTGGCCGGATCGTTATAAGTAGTCGATCAACTAGGCGATTACCATAATAGCAGTCAGCATCCCCAAGTCGAAACACAATGCGCCTTCTGGATTGCTCACTTTTCTTAGGCGTTATCAAATATTGCTAGGATATCTTTTAAACACCTTAAATCGTCCATATTGTCTAGAACTCATGACCCCATCCAGGTCAAAATCGTAACACGCAATACGTTCCTTATGTCGGTAGCAGACAATTAGCTCAAGTTGTGATCCACATTATTAAGAACTCTTCGAGGCCAGTCCGTACATCACCAAGCCATTAGAACTGAACTTTCCCAACTCAACCAAGTTACGCAAGCGTCAAACCCAAGAGTATTTCCATAGAACGCTGGTGAAACATTACCAGACCAAAAGACCAATTACCTTTGTTGCTATGATGACCCAACACCACCGAGCTGGCCCATTTTTTCTATACCTCCCTGACTTGTCTTCAGGTCAAAACTTTCGCTTATCGGTACACAATGTTCCTAAGTCAAATCTCGCTACGGAAGACCCTAGCACGAACCACGTCGTCCTGAAACCCATAAACCACTATATTCCCTCTAGACTACCCAATAATGCTGCAACCGAGATACCCACTCCGAAGAGACCTTTTGTGAATCTGAAGATGTTTCTCTAACCTCTCTGATATTGGAATGTAGATTTAGCAATGATACAGATATACCGCAAGTTCTAGTACCATCCCATGAAAATCCCAGATATTAGTCATGTACAACTATGGTGAACCCCTCAACACTGCATATATACCTCAGACGCAAGACTGGTATGCCCCTTGCCTATGCAATCTGATCATCGATAGTAGACTCCCGCACTTGGGTCGGAGTCATGGGGCACAACATCCGATGATCCACGTTACCAACCTTCATAAGATCGTACATCACCAATCAAATACACGAACCAATTGCATCCCACACTTGAACAACTGATGATTTACCAACACGACCGCGTCCTTATTGTGGACAATACCTCGAGACAATGATCGAGCATCTATGGGCCCCTCGTAGCCCATCCATAGCATTACAAACCATCGGAGCATAGCATATATGAGTGGATGTAAAGGCATATAAGATATATTCTTTAAGTTGAATCAATGTCGCACGATAAGGAATGAAAGGAGTGATTCCTAATAGTTCTGTAACCTCTCAAAGATAAGTACAGATGTCTCAGTACCGATATGCAAGACTTTACTAAACTTGCTTGTGAATTGTAGCACGTATGAACTTAGAGCTCTGATACCAACTTGTCACGACCCCAATTTCCAACCTTAGGATGTCGTGATAGCACATAGTCTCTAAGACTAGGTAAGCCTAACAAATGCTGATTTAATAATAGAATTGAATTATTTAATAAATTATCATAAACCATTAAATGATATACATAGCCGCAAGCGGCCAATAGTTATACATTTCCCAAAACCGGTAGTACGGAGTCATAAGCACTACTAAAACACACTAGAAGTTCTTAACACAAAATTGTTTTGAATTACAATTTAACAATAACATAATGAATTAAGATGGTGACTCTGATGAGTGCGAACACCAAGCAGGCATACCTTGAAGTCTCCCACCAGGCAGAGGCAACTCTCAACAACACAATCAAAATACCTAAATCTGCACAAAAATATGGATATGCGTAGCATGAGTACACCACAATGGTACCTAGTAAGTATCAAGCCTAACCTCGGTAGAGTAGTGACAAGGCTAGGTCAAGACACCTACTAGACATAGAAACATGTTCAAGATATACATAAGCTAACAATGGAAAGAACATCAATGTAAGACCAATGGCGAAAATATTATTGATTTACAATCAACAATGAAGTAATAGAAACATAAATGGAAGCAAGTAATAAGCGAGTAGAAAAGAAACAACATAATCAAAACACCGATGAGATGTAAATAAACTCAAATAAGGAAAAATGGATGACAACTCAAATAATAAAATCGCTCCCAACGCACGGACTTACAACAAAAATTACCCCGAGGAACCACACCTCATAAACCACAAGTCATTCAAAATCTTAAACATATGGCACCTCATGCCCACAATAACAATCACCTTCGCACGGCAAAGCTCGCGTGCTACCATGTACTTTGCAACCGTGATAAATATTAATTTAAATGAGCAAAGAAAAAATTTAGATACCATAAAATATAATAACAATCTTGAATAAGGTAAGGTGTCAAATGAAACAATGAGTTTATTTTAGAAATCAAGTAAAGTAAAATAATATACAATTTGTATGAAATAGAGTATAAGTTGGGTTAAGTTTAGAAATCAAAAAAATTGAGTAAAAGTATCACTTTAAACAAAGCAAAACATAAGTTAAATTAACGAATTAAACATAGAATTTCTTAAAGAAAAACATGATAACAAATTTAAGCAAGATAAACATCTAACAATGTGATGAGTATAATTTGAGAACACAATCAAAGTGAAAGTGCGATAACCATTTAGAATAATAAGGCATCGAATAAACTAACAAGTTCTATCGTAAGAGGCACATAGAATAAAACATGTTAATAATTCTTTTTTTAAACCATTATGTTACCAAAAACTCAACAGAATATGATACAGTGACTCCACCCAATTAAATTCACATTGATAATCAATTCACCACGTTATAAAGGAGGCACATTTGGCATGTAAAAACAACACAAAAAATCAAGTAGAATGCATGGCTCACACAAGAAACGACAATCATTACAACACCAAGATAACAACAAATAACCAAACACGATCAAAATGTGGATGAATGATTGAAGGAAGAACATTGATCGTTTAAATCCTAACCCAAATCCTAAGAGGTAGTTCCCGTAAAACAATTTAGGCAAGATACTTACCACAACAAGCTAACTCAATCCACTAACAAACCTTTTTCGTGAATATCCAACTCCGGATGGATAGAATCTAGCCAAAATAAATATTTACCATTATTACAAACTGTAGGAAACTATTCCAAATAATAAAGTTGTAATCCATAAAGAAAATCAAAAAGTCAACTCATAATTCAACCCCGAGCCTACCTCTCGAAACCTGACCAAACCTATAAAATTCGAACACCCATTCAACAACGAGTCCAACCATACTAAAATTATCCAATTCCGACCTTGAATCGACCTTCAAATCCTCAAATTATAGCTTAGGAAGTTTTCATAAAATTCCCTAATTTTTCAAACTCAAAAAACTAATTAAATGATAAAAATAATAATGGATTCATGTATAATAATCAAATCCGAGTCAAAAACTCGTACACCGATCAACTCCTTGAAAATCCCTTCCAAAATCGCCCAACACCTAGCTCTCTAACTCAAAAGATGAAAAATAACTCTAATCCTCGATTTGCCCCTTTTTCTGCCAAGTTATTCCGCTTATGCGAACCAACAACTGCTTATGCGGCTCCGCTCATGGCGGAAATATCCATCCGAGGTGCGGCTTTTCACTAGGCCCAGGGACTTACGCTTCTGCGGACAAGAATCTCTCCTACGGTCCTTCTTCTGCGGAACAGTCGTCACTTCGGTGGACGCCTGACCGCCCATGCGGTCCTTATGCAGGTGACCAAGATCCGCTTCTGAGGAAAGAAAATCGTTTCTGCGGGTGCGCACTTGAGCTTAGGTGTCCGCACCTGCGATACCAGCTCCTCTTCGATTCTATGGCTCTAAGTTAGATTCTGCGGTGCCGCACCTCCGGCCCAAAGTGCGCAAGTGCGATTGCACCAGACTTAGCAGTTCTTCAGCAATCAACCAAGTCTAAATGAACCTGATTACAATACGAATCACACCCGGGGCCCTCGTGACCCCGTTCAAGTATTCCATCAAATCCCTAATCACATAAAAGGACCAATTCGACGCCTAAAATCATATCAAACAACATCAAATCTACGAATGCGTATCAACCCCTAGCCTTATACCAATGCATGTGTTTCAATATAACAACACCATGACAACTCGCACCACAAGTGCCCATATACAACAACTTGCCACAAAGTCAACAACACCAATATTTTCACATTAAATAGCCCATGGCTCAACCACAATGTGTACAAGAATTTCAACAATAATAAAATGAATGAAAATGCTCAATAAGGAAAGGTATCTCCACATTTAACAATGTTGCCTCATGTGATAACGGCTATTACAACTTCAACATCAATAACTCAGCAAGATGATGTTCCACGAAATAACAACTTCAATTAAAAGTGATTCAACAATTAAGAGGTAACAAGACAATAAAGAAGGCAAAAACTTCAACTAAAGAATTTAAGGGCAAAATAACAAGTAATAGGTAGAACAAGTGCTAACAACGTCAAATAGAGCACGTAAGAGTAGATTAACAACGAGCGATATAACATATTATGACAATTCAATTAAAGGCATGGAAGGAGTCTAGATAATCTAAATCGGTCAAATACCACATATAGCCCATGTACCTACTCGTAACCTTGAATAAACGACTTTCACATGACACAAATAGCATAATCAACCCAAATCCTAATGGTAGTTTTCCCTATACAAAGTTAGACAAGATACTTACCTCAACAAGGCCAACTCAACCATCCGAAATAGCTTTTCCCCTAAAATTTGCCTCCACATGGATTAAATGTAACCAAAAATGACTTAATAACATCAACAATGAAAGAGAAACCAATTACAATAAATAAAGCTATGATCTTTACATTTTACCCAAAAAATTAACAAACGTCAACGTCTGGCCTGCCTTGGATTCCGAATCCAAGTTTACCCGACAGGAGCCCTAACCAATACAAGCTCAGACGAACTAAACTCGACTCAATCAGAGTCTGATAGCTCAACCAATTCGCCAAAACATCGTACTTGGGTGTTCGTAACCCAATAGTCCAACCCACACTAGTTGGGTCCCATATTTCTCGAAATACTCCTCCAAAACTCGCAAAAGTCTAGTATGTTGTTCTCGTAATAAAGGAGAACAAAACCTCAAAGGGAATCCGGAAATAAACTCCCCTAACTTATTTTCAATTCTTAAAATTTAGGACATAACCCTAGGTCTTGATTTAAAGAGTTAATTATGTTTTCAATTAAAATCATGGGTTAAAGCTTAAACACAAGGAATGAATCAAAGGGAAATACTTAGGTTATGGTTTATATCTTACCCCATGGATGAAACTTGAAGAATATCCTTGAATTATCTTAATCACAAACTTTCAAGATTAAAAAACCTCCAACAACATTAATAGCAAAATATGTCCAGCTGTTCTGCCTCGTTTCTTATGCCAAATAATTTTGAAACTCGCTTTATGCCTCCAATGGATTCCTCGTGAAATTCCACTCAAGGATTTTGAATCACTCCATTTGACCTTATAATTAAGAAGATATGTTGGTTTAAATATTTGGAAATAGTGCAGATTTTTAAATACGAATTCAATGTCAATTCATAATTATTCTAAAAATCTAGCAAACCAATTCTCAGTAAAATGACCATAAATTCCTCATACGATGTTGAAACATGATGATTTCAGTTCCTATGGGTCCAAAATTACGATAAGGATATAATGGTTTAGTCGAAGCATGAATCAAAGTCCATTTTCTCAATATGGTAGCTATCATGACCTAATTCTATACTATGTCGAGACTGCACCTAACGCCACCGCTAGGCAAGCATACAAGCAAATCTACCATTTATTAACCCCCCCCCCCCTTTAACATATTTTAATTACACCAATTTCATGCAATGATGATCAGTCTTTTTAAACAAGTTTCAACATAAAAAAAATATATATAGTCTACTGCGATATAAAGGATGAGTGCAACAATACAAAAGTGCTACAAATCCCCAGAACCTGTCGTCACAAGTACATGAGCAATCTAATAAATATACAAACCAGTAAGACTACTGTCTGAAAGTTATAGACAGGAATAGTAAATTATAAAGAAGGAGACTTCGGTGCTGCGGATCGTAGCAAGGCAAGCAGCTCACCCCTAAGTCTCCGTAACAAATCAGCTACGCGCCCCCGTGACCACTAGTTTAACTTGTCTCAGTACCTACACATCGGTGTAGAAGTGTAGCGTGAGTACAAAAAACAACACGTATGTAGTAAGTATCTAGTCCATTCTCGAAGAAGTAGTAAAGAGGGGTCGACTAGACACTTACTAGGGGTCGATAATAATAATGAAAGTGCATAAAGTAGACATGGTGGACATATAATGTAACGACCCGACCGGCCGTTTTGCGTTATCGGACCCCGTTCTCCTAAATGAAACTTGCCATAGCGGCTTATTATGATTTATGACTTGCGGGGACAGGTAGTTCGGGATTCGAAATTGTTTAGAGCAGTATAGGAACACTTAGTTCCTTAAGATTGGCCTTTTTGGCCATGTTTGACTTCGGTCAACATTTTGAGTAAACGACCTCGGAATCGAGTTTTGACGGTTCCAGTAGCTTAGTATGATGATTACGAACTTGGGCGTATGTTCGGAATGAGGTTTGGATGACCCGAGAGCATTTCGGCGCCCAATATCGAAATAAGAATTTCCATAAGTTTGAAAATTGGTTTGGAACGTGTTTTTGTGTTATTACAGTCTAAATGGAATTTCGAGATGGGGAATAGTTCCGTTATGTCATTTATGACTTGCCTGCAAAATTTGGTGTCATTCGGAGTAGTATAGGTCGATTCGGCCCACTGTTATAGAGTTCAAGAACTTGAAGTTCTTAAGTTTTTATTATGGGGGTTTTGATATGTGATTTTAAGTTTTAGCGTTGTTTTGAGTGTTCTGAATGCTCGAGAAAGTTCGTATTATGATTTGGGAATTGTTGGTATATTTGGACGGGGGCTCGGGTGGGCCCAGGTGCCTCTCGGGCACCAAACGAGGCTAAAAACCAATCGAAGCAATTGCTGGTGCACCTGTTCTGGTGTGACTGCAGGTGCGGTTGCCCAGTCGCAGATGCGGGACCGTTCCTGCGGTCCCAGCCTCGCAGTACCCCCTGGTGGGCTTCCCATCTCTCGCAGGTGCGGGTCTTTACCGCAGGTGCGGAGCCACTGGTGCGGACTCCTGACCGCAAGTGCGAGCCCAGGCCCTTTTGTCCATTTCCGAATGTGCGAGCCTTTGCTCGCAGGTGCGGTCCTTGAGCCGCAGGTGCGGAACCACTGTAGGCAATGTGTTCTTTTAAAACACGGGAAATGTCCATTTTTCCCCATTTATTCCACCATTAGAGACCTTGAGAGCTTGGAAAAACTACCCCACGACCTAGCTACTGAAGAGGTAAGTAAATTCTACCCTAGTGTTAGTTTAATACATGAATTACTAGCTAAATTAACTACTTAATTTGTGAAAATTCAAGGAGTTGGGTAGTAACCTAGGGTTTTCGAGAATTTAAGGAATTACCTGTGAATTGGCTATGAAATCCTATAAAAAATCATACATTAACGATCCTTAGGTTATGGGTGAGTGTTTCCTTCATGAATTTTCGGAATCCGAGCGTGCGGGCCTTGTGGTGAATTTTGGCATTTCTTCATGAATGATTAAATGACTAAGTAAAATGGGGAAAGTTCATGCTTTTGAGTATAATTTGATATATTTACATAACATTTGACTAGTTTCGAGTCCTTTGGTGACGAGTTCGGAGTTTCGGGCGCATTCTTGACCCGGGGAGTAGGTTCGACACAAGGTGAGTCTCCTTTCTAACCTTGTAAGATGGAATTGTCCCCATAGGTGATCTAAATGCTACGTGTTAATGTTTGTGGGGGCAACATATGTACATAGTGACGAGAGTCCGTACGTAGCAACTATTATTGTCATGTCGGGTAGTTTTAGGACCCACAAGCATGCTTTTATGTGCCTTACATGTATCCCTAAAGGTATGATTGAGTTTCTTATTATTCTTGAATTTCCATGAAGAATTAGGAAGTCATGGTTTAATTTCATTACTTAAGTTATTGTTTTCAAGTAGAATCTCTATTAAATGCCTGAATTTCAAATAATTTTGTGTATGTACATGAGCACCCGCGTCACATGTATGATTTGTGAGCGGGGTAGCCTTATCATTATGTAAATCGCATCGCATGATCGATTCGCGAGCGGGGTAATAGATGCATCTATGGTTCGAGCCGTTCGACCCTCGACAGTGCACATTTATTTTCACGACGCTTCGGTCGTACGCTCCGGCATACTATGTGTTGTATATTTGACAGAGAGTCTTGTTGTTATTATATAAGTTGCTTCATGTAAAAAGGGAAAGTATTTCATTATATACTATTGTGATTTGACAGGTAGACGTAAGTAAGTTGGAAATTTATATTTGATATTTCATGTCTTTGTGATTCCAGGACTGTTATCCCTGCTTAGTCTTATTTAGTCCTGCTATTTACTCATGGCCCTAGTAAGTATCACGTCTACTTCTCGTCACTACTTCTTCGAGATTAGACAGGATACTCACTGGGTACATATTTGTTTATATGTACTCAGGCTACGCTTCTGTACTTAATTGTACAGGTTCTGAGGCAGTTGCATCTGGTTATCAGACCGAAGGGCGATCTTGAGAGCATACTCTGTACCCGAATCTACGGTGAGCTGCTTCCCCCTTGGCGATCCTCAGCAGCACTTGGGAGTTGTCTTTTTCTATCTCTGTCCATTTCCTTCAGACAGTAGAATAATTATTTTATCTTATTTTGTATATTCCACTAGTCCGCCCGTAGGCTTGTGACACTAGATCTTGGCACGTAGTAGATATTATATTTTGGCACTGTATATATATGTTATCTACGGTCCTTTTGGTTGTGTTGATTTAAATTGGCTAAGTTATACGTTTTCACCTCACAATGTTAAACCTTAACAATTGGCAAAGTTTCAGAATAATCTATCAAATAAGGTAATCTCGTTAGTAACACAAGTGTTGGCTTGCCTTACCCCGGCGTTGGGCGCCATCACGACCTGAGTTCGGATTTCGGTCGTGACAATATGGTATCAGATCTCTAGGTTCACGTAGGTCTCACAAGTCACGGGCAGGCCCAGTAGAGTGTTGCGGATCGGTACGAAGACGTCTGTACTTATCTTCAGAAGGCTATAGGGTGTTAGGAAACCTCTCTTTATTCATAATCTATCTTGCAATCGATGGTGTACTAAAACTCATTCTTCTATTCTCTCACAGACGGTGAGGACGCGCGCATCCGATGTTCCAGACCTGGGAGATGCCGCTACCCCCGTCGTCAGAGGCCGTGGCAGAGGCCGAGATAGGGCACCAGCCTGAGGTAGGGGACGAGGGCGTCCCAGAGATATTCGGTTGCACCAAAACCAGAGGATCCTATCATTGAGGAGAAGGACGAGATGCCCCTAGCAGATACTGCTCCAGTGGACTTCATGACGGTGCCAGGCTTCCAGGAGGTCATGGGCCGTATGATGAGATTTAAGGACACTATGTCCCAGGCTGGTTTATTTCCAGCAGATCCTGCTACTTCTCAGGCGGGAGAGGGAGTCTAGACCCATACTGCCCAGGCTGCAGGTCAGACAGCAACATTACATCATACCCCCGGTACACTGCCTGTGGGTGAGGTCTATCTAGTAGCAGCAGCACCATAGCTCAGACCAGCTGCGGACGGCGATCCGCAAAAGTTATTAGATAGATGGACTCGATTGCAACCTCCAGTCTTGGGGGGTGAGTGAGGCGAGGATGCCCAGGACTTCATTGATCAGTGCAGGGACAGACTGCACAACATAAGGATATTAGAGTCCCATGGCGTGGATTTCACTACTTTCCAACTTGAGGGCAGAGACTGCAGATGGTAGCAGTCCTACATCCTTGGTAGACCAGTAGGTTCCCCTCCTATATCTTAGGAGCAGTTCACTCAGTTATTCCTTGACAGATATATTCCACCCTCCGAGAGGGAAGAGCTGCAGTATCATTTTGAGCAGCTAGAGCAGGGACATATGTCAGTGACAGACTACGAGGCCAGGTTTTCTGAGTTGTATCGTCATGCCCTTATGATACTTCCTATTGACGCTGAGAGAGTGCGGAGATTTTTAGCTGGGCTGCACTCAGGTATTAGGGCCAACATGGCCCGATAGGTGGAGATGGGGACACCCTATCAGCTTGTGGTCGAGATAGCTCGTCGAATTGACGGTTATCAATCGAGGGGCAGAGAGCTGTGTCAGCAGGACAAGAGAGCTCGATTTTCGGGAGATTTCAGAGGTGCCCCTGTCAGAGGTAGGGGTCAGTTTGACAGAGGCCATCCTAGCAGGCCTCAATATTCAGCTCCTCTACCACCTTCCCGTGGTGCTCCAGTAAGGCCTTATTTCAGTGTCATACCAGAGAGTTCTTACCGCCCACCAGCCATTCAGGGTTACTCCGGCGGATATTCCGGTCATCACGAATCTTTTAGTCCTTACATCAGTGTCATGCCAGAGGGTTCTCATTGTCCCCTAGTTATCCAGGGTTCTTCTTCAGGGCAGCAGGACATGCCACCAGTGAGATGTTATGAGTGTAGGGATTCAGGCCATATGAGGAGGACTTGTCCCAGGCTTCGGGGCAAGGCTGTTCACCAGAGTTATAAGCCTACATACTCAGCACCGGTGCCCCGTCCACCCCGAGGTGGAGGACGGACTAGTAGAGGCCTCCTTAGAGGTGGAGGCCAGGCAGGAGGAGCTCTGCCAGCTCCTATTCATTCCAGCGGAGGTCAGTCTTCCAGTGCACCAGCCAGGTTCTATGCTATTCCAGCCCGAGCAGATGCAGTGGCCTTAGACGCCGTGATCACAAGTACTATTTCAATATGTGGTAGAGAGGCATCAGTGCTATTTGATCCAGGATCCACTTATTCATATGTGTCAGCCTTATTTGCTTGTTTCTTGGATGTTCCTCGTGATTCCTTGGATTCTCTTATATATGTGTCCACTCTTGTGGGCGATTCTGTGGTGGTAGACCAGATCTATCGATCTTGTGTGATCACCTTATGTGGGTTCGAGACCAGAGCGGATCTTTTATTGCTCAACATGGTCGATTTTGAGGTTATTATAGGCATGGATTGGCTATCTCCTTATCATGTCGTGCTAGATTTCCATGCCAAGACAGTAACTTTAGCCATGCCCGAGTCGCCTAGGCTGGAGTGGACAGGTTCCTCAGTCAGTGTAGCCAGCCGGGTTATTTCATTCATGAAGGCTCGACATATGGCCGAGTCTCTGACGATTGATTCAGTGCCAGTTGTTTTAGAGTTTGCTGATGTATTTCCTTCAGACCTTCCGGGCATGCCTCCGAATCGTGATATTGATTTCTGCATTGATGTGGCTCCAGGCAATCAGCCTATCTCCGTTCCCCCGTACCGTATGGCTCCGAAGGAGTTGAAGGAGAAGCTTGAGGATTTGTTAGCTAAGGGGTTTATCAGACCCAGTGTGTCACCGTGGGGTGCTCCAGTCTTATTTGTGCAGAAGAAGGATGGGTCCATGCGGATGTGTATTGATTACCGCCAGTTGAACAAAGTCACCACTAAGAACAAGTATCCCTTGCCGCGCATCGATGCTTCGTTTGACCAGTTGCAAGGTGCTAAGGTGTTTTCTAAGATTGATTTGAGATCGGGATATCATCAGTTGAAGATTCGGGCCTCAGATGTTCCGAAGACCGCTTTTTGTACGAGATATGGCCATTATGAGTTCCTGGTGATGTCCTTTGGCTTGACTAATGCCCCAACAACATTTATGGACTTGATGAACAGGGTGTTCAGGCCGTATATTGACTGTTTATTCATTGTCTTTATTGATGACATTTTGATTTACTCACGTAGCCTGGGGGAGCACGAGCAACATTTGAGAGTTGTGCTCCAGACTTTGCGGGAACAGAGGCTATATGCTAAGTTCTCCAATTGTGAGTTCTGGTTGGATTCTGTGGCATTTTGGGGAATTTGGTATCCGGAGAGGGTATCAAGGTTGATCCTCAAAAGATCGAGGTAGTTCAGAGTTGTCCGCATCCTACTTCAGCTACAGAGATCAGGAGCTTCTTGGTCCTAGCAGGTTATTACCTTCGTTTCGTGGAGGGGTTTTCTTCTATTGCAGCCCCATTGACTAGATTGACTCAGAAGAATGCCCCGTTCTGATGGTCCGACGAGTGTGAGGCGAGCTTTCAGAAGCTCAAGGCAGCAATTGACTTCAACACCAGTTCTATTGCCTTCCGGTTCAGGGATGTATACAGTGTATTGCGATGCTTCACGCATTGGTTTGGGGTATGTGTTGATGCAGTAAGGGAGAGTTATTGCTTTTGCTTCGCGCCAGCTGAAGGTTCATGAGAAGAATTACCCTGTGCACGATTTAGAGTTGGCGGCGATTGTTCATGCTCTTAAGATTTGGAGGCACTACTTGTATGGAGTGTCCTGTGAGGTTTATACAGACCACCGTAGCTTGCAATACTTGTTCAAGTAGAGGGATCTTAATTTGAGATAGCGCAGATGGCTTGAGTTGGTAAAGGACTATGATATCACCATTCTTTATCATCCGGGCAAGGCAAACGTGGTAGCCGATGCCTTAAGCAGGAAGGCAGAGAGTATGGGTAGCTTGGCTTATATTGCAGCAGAGGAGAGACCTCTAGCCTTGGACATTCAGTCCTTGGCTAATCTCCTGGTGAGATTAGATTTTTCAGAGCCTTGTCGAGTTTTAGCATATGTGGTTGCTCAGTCTTCATTATCGGGGGAGATTAAGGCTCGGCAGTTTGATGATCCGTACTTGGAAGAGCTACGGGAGACAGTGATTCAGGGTGGTGCCAAGGAGGTTACTATTGGTGAGGATGGTGTTCTGAGACTTCAGGGCAATTTATGTGTTCCTAACGTCGATGGCCTTAGAGGGAGGATTCTAAAGGAGGCACACAATTCTCGGTATTCTGTTCATCCTAGTGCTACAAAGATGTATCGCGATTTGAAGAAGCATTTCTGGTGGAGGCGGATGAAGAAGGACATTGTGGAGTATGTGGCTAGGTGTCTTAATTGCCAGCAGGTTAAGTGTGAGCACCAGAGGTCAGGAGGCCTACTTCAGCAGATGCCCATTCTTGAGTGGAAGTGGGAGCGCATCACTATGGACTTCGTGGTTGGGTTGCCTCGGACTTTGCGGAAGGTTGACGCGGTTTGGGTCATTGTGGATAGATTGACCAAATCGGCGCATTTCATTCCAGTGGCTACTACTTATACTTCTGAGAGGTTGGCCTAGATCAACATTCGGGAGATAGTCCGGTTGCACGGTGTTCCGGTGTCCATTATATCAGATCGAGGTCCTCAGTTCACCTCGTATTTCTAGAGAGCATTTCATAGTGAGATGGGTACCCAGATAGATCTCAGCACAACATTTCACCCTCAGACTGATGGTCGATCGTAGCGTACAGTTCAGATATTAGAGGAGATGCTCAGGGCATGTGTGATTGACTTTGGAGGTCAGCGGGACCAGTTCTTTCCATTGGCCGAGTATGCTTACAATAATAGTTATCAGTCTAGCATCGAGATTTCTCCATTTGAGGCCTTTTATGGTCGGCGATGTCGTTCTCCTATCGGTTGGTTTGAGCCTGGAAAGGGTAAGTTATATGGCACCGACCTGGTGAGGGATGCTTTGGAGAGTATGAAGTTGATTCAAGAGAGGCTCCGCACATCACAGTCCAGACATAACAATTACGTGGATCAGAGGGTGCCTGATGTATCATTTATGGAGGGAGACAAGGTTCTGTTGAAGGTCTCGCCGATGAAGGGTATTATGAGGTTCGGGAAGAAGGGCAAGCTGATCCCACGGTTTATAGGTCCTTTCGAGGTGTTGAGGCAAGTTGGAAAGGTTTCTTATGAGCTTGCTTTACCTCCCAGTTTATCAGGAGTTCATCCGGTCTTTCACGTGTCCATGCTCCGGAGGTACCATGCCGACTTCTCGCACGTGGTCCATTTCAGCACTATTCAGTTGGATGAGAGGGTGGGCTAAGAGAAGGAGCCAGTTGCTATTATTGATAAACAGGATAGCCAGTTGAGATCCAAGAGAGTTTCTGCCGTAAAGGTCCAGTGGAGGGGCCAACCAGTCGAGGAAGATACTTGGGAGTCCGAGGAGGACATGCGGAGTAGATATCCACACTTATTCAGCACTTCAGGTATGATTCTAGACCCGTTCGAGGATGAACGCTTGTTTAAGAGGTGGAGAATGTAACGACCCGACCGGTCGTTTTGCGTTATCAGACCCCGTTCCCCTAAATGAAACTTCCTATAGCGGCTTATTGTGATTTATGACTTGCGGGGACAGGTGGTTCGGGATTCGGAATTGTTTAGAGCAGTATAGGAACACTTAGTTCCTTAAGGTTGGCGTTTTTGGCCAAGTTTGACTTCGGTCAACATTTTAAGTAAACAACCTCGGAATTGAGTTTCGATGGTTCCAGTAGCTTCGTATGATTATTTCAGACTTGGGCGTATGTTCGGAATGGGGTTTGGATGACCCGGGAGCGTTTCAGCGCCTAATATCGAAATAAGAATTTCCTTAAGTTTGAAAATTTGTTTGGAACGTGTTTTTGTGTTATCGAGGTACGAATGAAATTCCGATACCGGGAATAGTTCCGTTATTTCATTTATGACTTGCCTGCAAAATTTGGTGTCATTCCGAATAGTATAGGTCGATTCGGCGCATTGTTATAGAGTTCAAGAACTTGAAGTTCTTATGTTTTGATTCTAGGGGTTTTGAGATGTGATTTTGAGTTTTAGCGTTGTTTTGAGTGTTCCGAAGGCTCGAGTGAGTCCGTATTATGATTTGGGACTTGTTGGTATATTTGGACGGGGGCTCGGGTGGGCCCAGGTTCCTCTCGGGCACCAAACGAGGCTAAAAACCAGCCGAAGTAATTGTTGGTGCACCTTTTCTGGTGTGATCGCAGGTGAGGTTGCCCAGTCGCATGTGCGGGACCGCTCCTGCGGCCCCACCCTCGCAGGTGCGACCCTCTGGTGGGTTGCCCATCTCTCGCAGGTGCGAGTCTTTTCCCGCAGGTGCGGAGCCGCTGATGCAGACTCCTGCCTGCAGGTGCGAGCCCAGGCCCTTTTGTCCATTTCCGCAGGTGCGAGACCGCAGGTGCGGTCCTTGAGCCGTAGGTGCGGAACCACTGTAGGTAGTGTGTTCTTTTAAAACACGGGAAATGTCCATTTTCCCCATTTCTTCCACCATTAGAGACCTTGAAAGCTTGGGAAAACTGCCTCACAACCTAGCTACTGAAGAGGTAACTAAATTCTACCCTAGTGTTAGTACATGAATTACTAGCTAAATTAACTACTTAATTAGTGAAAATTCAAGGAGTTGGGTAGTAACCTAGGGATTTCGAGAAATTAAGGAATTACCCATGAATTGGCTATGAAATCCTACAAAAAAAATCATACATTAACGATTCTTAGGTTATGGGTGAGTGTTTCCTTCGTGAATTTTCGGAATCTGAGCGTGCGGGGCCGGGGGTGAATTTTGGGATTTCTTCAAGAATGATGAAATGACTAAGTAAAATGGGGAAATTTCATGCTTTTGAGTATAATTTGATATATTTACATAACATTTGACTAGTTTCGAGTCCTTGGGTGACGAGTTCGGAGTTTCAGGCGCATTCTTGACCCGGGGAGTAGGTTCCACACGAGGTGAGTCTCCTTTCTAACCTTGTAAGAGGGAATTGTCCCCATAGGTGATCTAAATGCTACATGTTAATGTTTGTGGGGGCAACGTATGTACATAGTGACGAGAGTCCGTACGTAGCAACTATTATTGTCATGTCGGGTAGTTTTAGGACCCATGAGCATGATTTTATGTGCCTTACATGTATCCCTAAAGGTATGATTGAGTTGCTTATTATTCTTGAATTTCCATGAAGATATTAGGAAGTCATGGTTTAATTTCATTACTTAAGTTATTGTTTTCAAGTAGAATCTCTATTAAATGCCTGAATTTCTAATAATTTTGTGTATCTACATGAGCACCCGCGTCACATGTATGATTCGTGAGCGGGGTAGCCTTATCATTATGTAAATCGCATCGCATGATCGATTCACGAGC
Organism: Nicotiana undulata; assembly: GCA_005239495.1. Lineage (NCBI taxonomy): Eukaryota > Viridiplantae > Streptophyta > Magnoliopsida > Solanales > Solanaceae > Nicotiana > Nicotiana undulata. The sequence continues at coordinate 98,951 of ML242627.1, read as the reverse complement.
GGGGTAATAGATGCATCTATGGTTCGAGCCGTTCGACCCTCGACAATGCACATTTATTTTCACGACGCTTCGGCCGTACGCTCCGGCATACTATGTGTTGTATATTTGACAGAGAGTCTTGTTGTTATCATATAAGTTGCTTCATGTAAAAAGGGAAAGTAGTTCATTATATACTATTGTGATTTGACAGGTAGACGTAAGTAAGTTGTAAATTTATATTTGATATTTCATGTCTTTGTGATTCCAGGACTGTTATCCCTGCTTAGTCTTATTTAGCCCTGCTATTTACTCATGGCCCTAGTAAGTATCACGTCTACTTCTCGTCACTACTTCTTCGAGATTAGACGGGATACTCACTGGGTACATATTTGTTTATATGTACTCAGGCTACGCTTCTGTACTTAATTGTACAGGTTCTGAGGCAGGTGCATCTGGTTATCAGACCGAAGGGCGATCTTGAGAGCATACTCTGTACCCGACTCTACGGTGAGCTGCTTCCCCCTTGGCGATCCTCAGCAGCACTTGGGAGTTGTCTTGTGCTATCTCTGTCCATTTCTTTCAGACAATAGCACAGTTATTTTATCTTATTTTGTATATTCCACTAGTCGCCCCGTAGGCTTGTGACACTAGGTCTTGGCACGTAGTAGATATTATATTTTGGCACTATATATATGTTATCTACAGTCCTTTTGGTTGTGTTGAATTAAATTGGCTAAGTTATACGTTTTCACCTCACAATGTTTAACCTTAAAAATTGGCAAAGTTTCGGAATAATCTATCAAATAAGGTAATCTCGTTAGTAACACATGTGTTGGCTTGCCTGACCCCAGCGTTGGGCGCCATCACGACCTGAGTTCGGATTTGGATCGTGACATATAACAAGTATCAATGCGACAAATAAAAGCAGCTATAATAGTGCAACAAGAATCTGTGACACATCAGCAATATATCATAGCTGGCCGTGAAGACCCTAACTCATTTATGTCCAAATTGGAACCCGTTCGATTATTTAGCACGATATTGTTGAGGCGAACGATCCGATCTTAAAAGAATAGTAGTACTTAGTATTGCGGAGGCAAATGACCCAATTCCATATGAGTATTGGTACTGCCGTGGAGAATGGCCCAATCCCATAAGAATATGATACTACCGAGGAAAACGGCCCGATCCCATAAGAGTAGTGGTACTGCCGAGGCGAACGACTCGATCCCATTAAAGAAGAGAAGTTTACCTCGCTCGCGAAAGTACTTGTGATGCAAGAGGACATGAATTTTTCATAGTTATTACACATTCCTCGAGTTTCCAAAGAAGAAGGGCACATCGACACTTGCAACTTTAAATCCCTAGTCTTAGATCTATTCAAGATGGTCAATACCCAAGGTAATCACAACAATACAATTAAAGCATAGTGTGTATCTAAGTCTACCCAGATATATCATGGAATATGGCTATGCATGGACTCTCTTCACCTCGTAGCTCCCCACAATTAGGGGAACGGGGATCTTAAAAGAAAAACAATCGGTCGGGTCGTTACATTCTCTACCTCTTAAACAAATATTTGTCCTCGAACGGGACTAAAATGATATCTGGAGTGCTGAATAGGTGTGGATATCTACTCCTCATGTCCTCATTGGCCTCCCAAGTCGCTTCCTCGACTGGTTGACCCCTCCACTGGACCTTCACCGCATCAATATTTTTGGACGTCAACTTGTGGACATGTTTTTCAATAATGGCAACTGGCTCCTCCTCATTACCCAAACTTTCATATAGCTGAACCGTTCTGTAATGTAGCACGCGTGACCTGTCAACGTGATATCTATGGAGTATAGACACATGGAAGACCGGATGAACTCCCAATAGACTGGGAGGCAAACCACGCTCAAAAGAAACCTCCCCAACTCGCCATAACACCTCAAATGGACCAATAGCTCAACTTTCCCTTCTTCCTGAACCTCATGATCCCCTTCATCGGCCAAACTTTAAAAAAAACCTTCTCACCCACCATAAATTATAGATCACGTGACTTCTGATTCACGTAACTCTTCTTTCTGGACTGTGTTGTGCGGAGTTGCTCCAGAATCAACTTTACCTTCTCCAAGGCATCCTTCACCAAATCAGTACCATATAACTTAGCCTCGCAGAGCTCAAATCATCCGATGGGTGAACGACATATCTAACCATATAAAGCCTCAAATGGAGCCAGCTCGATGTTGGACTAATAATTGTTGTTGTAAGAAAACTCGGCCAGGGCCAATAATATATCTCATTGACCTCCGAAGTAAACGACACATGCTCAAAGCATATCCTCCAGAATCTGAACTGTCTGCTCCAACTGCCCGTCAGTTTGCGGATGAAAAGTTGTGCTGAGCTCTACCCGGGTACCCAACTCGATCTGAACTTCTCTCCAAAAGTGCGAAGTGAACTGAGGGCCTCTATCTCATATGATGGAAACAGACACACCATGAAACCAGACAATCTCCAGAATATAAATCTGGGCCAATCTCTTGGAAGAATACGTAGTCACAACCGGAATGAAGTGTGCCGACTTAGTCAACCTGTCGACAATGACCCAAACATCATCAAAATCTCAAAGTCCGCGGCAGATAAGCTAATTGTAAGGCCCCAGATTGGATATGGATGCCAGATAGGCTAATTGTAATATTTTATGTGCTATAAATAAGATGTAAATAAATAGGATATGTTAAATACGGGTAAGAGTCAAATTGGAAATTTCATAATAGGTTAAGACTCCAAATGAGTTTGCACAAGTCCACCCTTTTAAACGAGGTATCTATATATATATATACATGTACAATTTTGTAAGGACCTGTAAAGAAAAATAATTAACTGAAACATCGCCCAGTTAGATTCCTATGTTGTTGTAACTATAGAAATAAAGCTCGCCGCAGTTCGGACTTTTTGGATCAAACATTACCCTGCAGACTTTGAGGAAAAATTTCGTAAATAGATGCAGATCTGCGGTCCACTATGCGATTACAAACCTGCTTTGCGGACCACATAATGGCCGCAGAGTAAGGTAGGAGACTGCCCAATTTGAGGGCAGTTATGCGGTGCATTATGCGACTGCATAGTGACCGCAAAACCGGACAGTTGGGTTCCCCAGTTGAGGCCATTTCTGCGACAAGATTGTGTGCCGCATTTCCGTTTTGCGGTCGCATATGCGACCGCATAATTAAGTCGGGGCACCCTATTTTCTTATTTTTAAACCCGATCCTAGACCAATATAACACCCATTCCCCACCATTTTAAGACATTTTCCTGATAATCTAGAGGGAGAAAAGAGAGGGTTCTAGAGAGAAGGTCCCCATCTCCATCAAACTGATCTTCATTCACCACCAAGGGCTTGAGAATAATCAAATAGGGTTCAATCTTCCTCACTCAAAGAGGTAAGTTTCTACTGCACCAACTTTAAATTCCATTTTTACAACTAAAATGGGCCATGGATAGGTTGGTTCATGAGAATAGGGATAGAGACCTTGCATGCATGGAATTCTAGACTAGGTAAAGGAAAGTAAAAACAAAAATATGAAGAAATGGGGAATGGGACCTTAACAAACTCTTGATTCTAGGTATAATACCCAAATGGGCTGGGATGATGATCGTATTCCTAATAAATATTTAATTGTGCTATTTTTGTTAAATAGATTGAAAGGGATAAAGGATTCCAGAAATTGTCATGAGAGTTAGGGATAAGACCCAGTCGAGGTATGCATGGCTAACTTTAATATTTGTAGAATCCTCACGCTAGTGTTCGAGCATTTGGTATGAGTTCCTTGCTTGATCATATTTGAATTGATAGTTGTAGTGTGTTGAGGCGTAAGATTCTGTTCTATGATTGTCTTAGTTGTTTACCATGTCATCATGTTACTTGAAATTGTGAATCATGATTCTTTATGCTTATCCAATTTTGTGCAAAATTCATCATATGTTGGAACTTATCGATATGAATGATAGTGCTACTGAATGAACGAAAAGGGAAACAAACTCAATTGTTAAATGTATCCAAGTGCCCAGGGACTATGTAATGAATGATGGGGAAAAAATGTGAACTGATTTAATTAAGTTAAATGGTTATGGCGTACCTTACATGTCTCATTGTGTTTTTTTTGTAAAGGTTATTGTGCCCCTTGATTTTACATGGTTCTCCGGTTGCTATGAACTCATACTCTTGGTGGTAGAAATTCTTCTAATTGAGTTGTTGCTTTGTTGTTGTTTATTTAAACTATGTCCCGTGGGATCGGGTTGCGCGCCGCAACAGGAGAAATAAGGGTGGTATGTCGATGAGGAATAAGGGTGAAATGTGATTGTCCGGTGGAATCGGGTTGCGCGCCGCATTAGGAGAAATAAGGGTGGTATGTCGAGGAGGAATAAGGGTGAAATGCGACTGTCCGGTGGAATCAGGTTGCGCGCCGCAACAGGAGAAATAAGGGTGGTATGTTGAGGAGTAATAAGGGTGAATGCAATCAGAATAAGAAACTATGAGACTCTCACTTGTGTTCTCTGTATTTCTGTGCAACATTGTTTGATTTCCATGACTAACTTCTACTTGTGTGCTGTTTAATTCTACTTAGAGTAAAGTTTTTCATACATACTAGTACTATTCGATGGTACTAATGTCCCTTTTGCCGGGGGGGGGGGGGCTACATCCCTTTTATGGATGTAGGTGACTCTATAGCTGATAGCGCGGATCGTATGTAACGGTGCCTTCTCTTTCTCCCCACAACAGTTTTGGTGAGCCCCGCTTCCTCCCGGGGTCATGTGTAGTATTTGTTGTACTTCTTTTGTAAAAGTCACTAAATTTCGAGGTATAGCCGGGGCCTTGTCACCGACGTTTTTCATATTTCTCCTCAGTGGTATTTAGAGGCTCCGTAGACAGGTTGTGGGTGGCGCCGGTATTGGAATTAAACTAGAGATATTAGTGTTTGGCAAATATATTTTTCGTCATATCCATAGAAATTGTAATATTCTTAATATTATGGTTGAAACTGCTAATGAAAACAAGATGGAATATTATGAATCATTTATAAAGTATGATTGATAGAACTTATCTCCTATTTATTCATAAATTGTTTTGGGTAGAATGAAAACTAACAGGCTTGCTCAGTCGGGCTTACTCGGTTGAGCGCCGATCGCGCTTCTTGGTTTTGGGGTGTGACATGCCATCAATAATGCTGCCTCAGGTCGCGATACATCTTCGTATCCCCTAGATGAATTGAATATCGTGAACTGTGTGCCTCCTTTAGAATCATCTCCCTCAAGCCATCAACATTAGGAACACATAGGTGACTCTGGAGCGGGAGAACACCATCCTCACTGATAGTAACCTCCTTGGAACCACCATGTAGTACCATCTCTCTGGGAACCAACAAGTGCGGATAATTGTACTGACGAGCCTTGATTCGCTTGAGTACGGAAGACTGAGCCACCACGCACACAAGAACTCGACTAGCCTCTCCTCTGCTGAAATGAATGACAAATTGCTCATACTCTCAGCCTTTTTACTCAAGATATCCGCAACCACATTATCCTTGCTCAGATTATAAAGGATGGTAATATCATAGTCCTTTAGTAACTCAAGCCTCCTCCGGTGCCTCAAAGTAAGATCCCTTTATTTAAACAAATGCTGCAAGCTGCGATGATCGGTGTAAACCGCATAGGACACCCCATAAAGATAATGCCTCCAGATCTTAAGAGCATGAACTATCACATCAAACTCCAAATCATGTATGGGATAATTCTTCCCGTAAGGCTTCAGCTGACATAAAGCATATGCAATAACTCGCCCCTCCTGCATCAATACACAACCCAGGCCAACACGCGAAGCGTCGCAAAATATACATCCCCGAATCAGAAGGCAACACTAAAACTGGTGTTATAGTCAAAGTTGTCTTGTGCTTCTAAAAACTCGCCTCGCAATCGTCGGACCATCAGAATGGAACACCCTTTTCGGTCAATCTAGTTAAAGGTGCTGCAATAGATGATAAGCCCTCCACAAACTACCGATAATAACCTACTAACCCTAGGAAGCTCCTGATCATAGTCCCCGTGGTAGGACAAGGCCAACTCTGGACTGCCTTGATCTTCCTGGGATCTACCTTAATACCCTTGCCTGATACCACATGCCCCAAGAATGCCACAAAATCTAACTAGAACTTGCACTTCGAGAACTTAGCATATAACTTCTAATACCTTAAGGTCTAAAGCACAACTCTCAAATGTTGCTCGTGCTCCTCCATGCTAGGAGAGTAGATCAATATGTCATATATGAAAATAATGACAAACAAATCAAGATACGACTTGAACACCTAGTTCATCAAATCCATAAATGCCACTGGGGCGTTAGTCAAGCTAAAGAACATCACCAAAAGCTCATTGTGACCATATCTAGTCCGAAAGGACGTCTTAGAAACATACGAAGCACGAATATTCAACTGATGATACCTAGATCTCAAGTCGATCTTAAAGAACACCCTAGCACCTTTTAACTAGTCAAACAAATCATCAATATGTGGCAACAGGTACTTGTTCTTAATGGTAACTTTGTTTAACTGGTGGTAATCAATGCACATCCGCATAGTCCCATCATTCTTATTCACGAACAACACTGGTGCACCCCATGACGACACACTCAGTCTGACGAACCCCTTTGCTAGCCACTCCTCAAGTTGTTCCGTCAACATCTTCAACTCTTTCGGAGCAATGCGGTAAGGTGGAATAAAAATAGACTGAGTACCTAGAGCCAAATCAATACAGAATTCGACATCACGATCTGGTGGTATGCTTGGCAGATCAGAAGGAAACACATGGGAAAACTCCCGCACCACGAGCATTGAATCAATCATCGGAGTATTTGCAGCATTATTCCAAACATAAGCTAGATAAGCCAAACAACCCTTTTTGACCATGTGTCGAGCCTTCAGGAAAGAGATAACCCAATTAGATGCACTAACAAATGAACTATTCTATTCCAATCTCGGAAACTCTGGTATCATCAAGGTAACAGTCTTGGCATGGAAATTAAGGACGTCATGACATGGAGACAACCAGTCCATACCCAAGATGACCTCAAAGTCGGTCCTATCGAGCAACAAGAGATTCACTCTTGTCTCACAACCACATAAAGTCACGATACATGACTGTTAAATTCGATCCGTAATAATAGAATCACCCACTAGTGTGGACACATATAAAGGAATGCCTAAGGACTCGCGAGGAACACCTAGAAATGAGCAAACATATATGAAACATATGAATACATATACCACAGATCAAATAGCAATGTAGCATCCCTAACACAGATAGAAATTATACATGTGATCACGGTATCTGAGGCTACTAGATTTGGTATTTCTGGGAAGGCATGGAACCTGACTAGCCTCCACCTCTAGGACGACCCCTACCCACCTGCCCTCTGTCTTTGGGCGGCCAGGAGACTGGTGCGGTAATCATGGGCCGATACTACTACTACTCGGCCTTGCCCCGAAGTTAGGGATAAAACCTCTTCACGTGGCCAAGATCCCTACACTCGAAACAACCTCTCTGAATAGTGGACTTTAGACTTGAAGTTTGACCTTAATGGCCTTTATACCCACTGGAGGGACCCTGAATAGGTAGCTAGCGGTAAGTACTCTCTAGAATGGCACCGAAATAGGGCCGTGCTAGAGCACCCCGAGTAGGCGGTGGTGTTGACTGCATGGGCCTTCTGGGTTGACCCCTTATGAACTAACTTCGGCCCCAAAGTGAGGCGCCACTGAATCCTCAAAACTTTCGGGGTCGTTTTTCCATCGGTGCAAACTCCTCACTGCGGTTGAGAATATGCTCGATCCTCCGAGCTATATCCACAACCTGAAGAAAAGAAGTCCTTAGCTCTGCCTCACGAGCCATAGGTACCTAAATCTCAGAGTGCAGGACTTCTATGAACCTCTGCACCCTCTCTTTATCTGTGGGGAGTATAATAATTGCATGGCGAGACAAGTCAATGAATCTCACCTCATAGTCGGTGGCAGACATGTGACCCTGGCAGAGTTGCTCAAATTGACCCCGAATCTCCTTTCTCTCAGAAGGTGGTATATACTTCTCCAAGAACATATGTGTAAACTGACCCCAAGTTAAGGGAGGTGAACATGCTGGCCTGCTAAGAAGTTAAGCCTGCCACCATCTATCGGCCTTGCCCTCAAACTGGAAAGTGGTGAAGTCCACCCCGTTGGACTCCAATATCCCCATGTTCCGGAGGCTATCCCTGCACCGGTCAATGAAATCTTGTGGTTCCTGTGACCGTTCACTCCTAAAGGTACGGGGCGAAGCCTAGTACATCTGTCTAGCCGCTTCCGCTAATCATCTGTCGCGACTGGTACAACCTCTGGCATAGTTGCTACAATAGGCTAGGCCCCACCCACAGGTAGTGTGCCCGGGCTTTGATAAACGGCAGCAGATCATGTCCACAACAAACCTCAATTAAAGATATAAGACAGTCGTATGCAATAATAATTACCCAACTAGGAGTCGGGGAGTTACGATGGGAGTTATGAGTATATCTATGAAGCAAGCAAATGGGTTATCTAAGTTTGCACTTCCACAACAAGGTTTTATTCTATTTCTACTATTACTCTCATGAATGCAAGATAAAGAAAATAGATTCTAGATAAATTCTTTTGAAGTTTTTTCAATTGGATTAAAGGCCTAGGGCTGTGACCATAACGTAGGTTTTTGCCTAATGGGATAAAGATGGTAATGCTTGTTTTGTTCATTAGGGTATCTTATAGATCTAAACTCAACATTACCTACTCAATCCCTCTCGGACAGATAGTGATTTTACCAAATTTGGTTTTCACAAGTCCAAATGGGTATAAACCAAATTAGTTGATAAGAGCTCAAGTCGGGTTATAAATATCTCTAGGTTGAACCCTTTAATTAGGTTAATCAATCTCTCATTAACCCAATCCTTGTTAGCTAAGTTATCCTATACTATGTCATTCTTTCTCAAGTAGAGAATAAGTCAAATAGTCATAAATCATTGTTTGCAACCATTAATTCTAAAAGTAAAGCATGTAAAAACCTAAATAATCAACACCCAATCATAAACAAGCACAAAATTAGATACCCGTTAGGTATACACACTAGGGTTAGGTCACAACCCTAGTAAACGTCTAGTTACTCATAATGGAAATTGCAGAAAATAGAGAATAAAAGCTAAATAAACTCATAATGGAATATTAACAAGATGAAATCTAATGTTGAAACACAAAAATAATGTAAACCTTCCTAAAATAGTAAATAAAAACAACTACAAGACCTTAAAATGTTAATACTTGACCTAATTTTATGAAACTCGTCTATTTATACAGGGCCAAAAATTGCAGACAAAAATGCCGCTCAGGAGGTTCTGCAGCCGCACAAATCCATGTGCGATCTGCAGATTTATTCATATGGCAGAAAGTGGAGTTCTGCGCCACAAATTTCTGAACTACGGGCGCGAGGCAATCTTCTGCGGCCGCGAGGCAATCTTGTGCAGCCGCACAATTCTTGTGCAATCTGCAATTCACAAAGGCTCCTGGACTTGGTCTTTTTGCATACTCTCTGATCTTTGATTCTTAGCCCAGTTCTGCGGCTGCACAATTCATGTACTATCTGCACATTGCTGAAAGTTCTTTGAGATTTTTCTTCTTGGTTTGCGGTCGAAGATGGAATTCTGTGGTCCGCAATTTCTTCTACTGCCGTAGATTTCTTCTGCACACCACACATTTGTACTTCTGCGCCCTTTATTGCCTTGTGCTTCGGAACATTCCTTTTTTAGTCGGATTTCATCTAGGGAGAACAAACTTCCAGCATTCCTGTATTTTTCACAATTTCATTAGTTTTCGGAACACAATTCAATACTTTTGGACTAAAACAAATGCTAAAAGGTGAAAATAAGCAGTCAAAATCCCCACTTATCAACTCCTCCAGACTTAATTCTTTGCTTTTCCTCAAGCAAATAAATTAGTTCCCACCTCCAAAAGTTAAGGGTCATTTTAGCGAGTCAAAGGTGGGACGTCCACAAATCAGTTGAGACCAAAAATTACCCACACTACTCATGTATTATCAACAATGCGACAAGTTAATCATCCATGCACATATAGTTCTAATGTGACATTTGAGATTCAAGAACTTACTTAACTCATCAATGACTCTTGCTCTATCATGTAGGTCATGGTGGACTCCAAACTCTTCCTCCTCTACTTTCCATTTGCCAGGCTCACTTAATAAATTTAGAACTCTATCCAAAGATTTATGAAAGGTTCACTCATCTTTCTCCAGAGAATGTCACAAGTACGACTTCAAGTACCATAGGCTTGCCCCTCATGTAGATCACCACAAATGTAAGATCACTCGGCTTGAAATCGAGTTGGACTTATTTCGGGATGTAATGAGGTTTTTGTATTAGGTCCGGATATATTATGGTGAGTGGTTACACCTTTCCTTAAGCACCCCATCTTTTATTTCTTGGCTCACACTTTTTGTTTCTTTTCTTTTATTGCCTTCTCTTCTTAGAGATATTATTTCTTTTCTTTTTTATTGCCTTGATACCTTTTATATTCCTCGTAACCCCCCCCCCCCCAAATTATATTTTAAGCCATTGGTTTCACGAGAGTGTTAAGGAAAGCAAGGGTGCCAATAGAGGGTCACGACCAAACGGGTAAAGTCTTGAAACATGGTTATCAAATGAGAAAGGCTAGAGGCTCAAAGGGGTTAACTAGGGATAATGACATTGGTTAGCAATAGAAAACTCAAACGGCCTAAGGAGAGCTAACAATCACTTCTCAAACTAAAAACAATCTAAGGATTTCACCTTGAAACACATTCGGGACAAGTTCTAGACCCTTTGCACGAATACTTGAATTAGCAACAATTCATCTCACCCGTCACACAACTGGATAATTAAAGAGGACAAAGTCGAGGGCCAACAATGACCACATTCAAGTTTAAATATCACTATGGTCCAAATTAAACCACTCGATGATTGCAAAAGTCAACACAAGAGTCACAAAGTGACTAACTAGGCCTATTTCTTTCAAAAACCTTGTCTTTATCCATAAGCGCGTAGTTAAGTGTATTGGTACCAATTGAAGCATGTTTGACTCTTCAAGAATGACTTAACTAGGTCTTTTTATTCATTACTACTACCGTTATTACCTAAACACCAAAATGAACTCATTCCATTAAGGAGGTTGTCACGCCATCCATCCTTGGGACGAGTAACCCGTTTCGCACAACAACTACCTTTGGAAAGAACTGTGGTATTAAGAATAACAAATGCTTATTATCTAATAAAACATAAAAAGAAGCTACTAAATCAAATAAAGACTAATAAAGAAACAAAAATAAAGAAGCTAATAAGCAAAAACTACTTAAGTGTAACGACCCGGTCGGTCGTTCCGTAGAATTTGCATTATTATTGTTGTTATTACCTTGTTATAGATTGGTTATACTGTTATTGATGTGTTAGAGTTGGTAGGCTTGAAATTTAAGTGAATATAATGAGATTTTAGCCACTTAGTCTTTAAAAAACTAGTCTAGAAGTGAGAAAAGTCAACTGAGAGTTGACTTATTGGGAAACGACCTCAAAATGAGAATTTTATGGTTTTAATAGCTTCGTTAGGTGATTTGGTACTTAGGAGTGTGTTCAGAATAATTTTGTGATGTCCGGTGTAGAATTAGGCTCGAATTGGCGAAGTTAGTTTTTGGGTGATTTTCGGTCGGCAGTGGAAAATAGGCTATCGGGGTCAGAATGGAATTCCAACAATTGGAACAGGTTCGTAATGTAATTTTGGACTTGTTTGCAAAATTTCAGATCAATCGGAGTTGATTTGGATAGTTTCGGCATCATTGATGGATTTTAGAAATATCAAAGTTCTTAGGCTTGAATTTGATGTGAATTTAGTGTTCTAATGTTAGTTTTGGTGTTTTGAGAGTGCAACTAAGTTTGAATGATCATATGTGAGGTGTTGGTATGTTTGGTTGGGGTCCCGAGGGGTTCGGGATTGATTTCGGGTGATTAACGGACTCATTTGGGCTTAAAAGCACTGCTGGTTTTCTGGTTTTTGCACAACAGTAATTCCTTCACTGCGATCGCGGAGAGTTAATTGGGGGCAGGCACATTTTGTTCTGTGCGATCGCGAAGGTTAGTCTGCGATCGCAGAGTAAAGGGAGCCCAAGGCAGTGCGATCGCGTGGGTTGAGTTGTGATTGCGTAGAGGAAGTTGGGGCGCGTGTGGTTGCTGGCAAATGCACTGTGCGATCGCGTGCATAGTGCTGCGATCGCGGAGGTCAAACTGAGGAACACTGTGCGATCACAGGGGAAAAGCTTTGATCCTTGGAACCACCATGTAGTACCATCTCTTTGGGAACCAACAAGTGCGGATCATTGTACTGACGAGCCTTGATTCGCTTGATTACGGAAGACTCAGCCACCACGCACACAAGAACTCGACTAGCCTCTCCTCTGCTGAAATGAATGACAAACTGCTCATACTCTCAGCCTTTTTACTCAAGACATCCGCAACCACATTATCCTTGCTCAGATTATAAAGGATGGTAATATCATAGTCCTTTAGTAACTCAAGCCTCCTCCGGTGCCTCAAAGTAAGATCCCTTTATTTAAACAAATGCTGCAAGCTGCGATGATCGGTGTAAACCACATAGGACACCCCATAAAGATAATGCCTCCAGATCTTAAGAGCATGAACTATCACATCCAACTCCAAATCATGTATGGGATAATTCTTCCCGTAAGGCTTCAACTGACATAAAGCATATGCAATAACTCGCCCCTCCTGCATCAATACTCAACCCAGGCCAACACGCGAAGCGTCGCAAAATATACATCCCCGAATCAGAAGGCAACACTAAAACTGGTGTTATAGTCAAAGTTGTCTTGTGCTTCTAAAAACTCGCCTTGCAATCGTCGGACCATCGGAATGGAACACCCTTTTCGGTCAATCTAGTTAAAGGTGCTGCAATAGATGATAAGACCTCCACAAACTACCGATAATAACCTACTAACCTTAGGAAGCTCCTGATCATAATTCCCGTGGTAGGACAAGGCCAACTCTGGACTGCCTTGATCTTCCTGGGATCTACCTTAATACCCTTGCCTGATACCACATGCCCCAAGAATGCCAAGAAATCTAACTAGACCTTGCACTTCGAGAACTTAGCATATAACTTCTAATACCTTAAGGTCTAAAGCACAACTCTAAAATGTTACTCATGCTCCTCCATGCTAGGAGAGTAGATCAATATGTCATATATGAAAATAATGACAAACAAATCAAGATACGACCTGAACACCTAGTTTATCAAATCCATAAATGCCACTGGGGCGTTAGTCAAGCTAAAGAACATCACCAAAATCTCATTGTGACCATATCTAGTCCGAAAGGACGTCTTAGAAACATCCGAAGCACGAATATTCAACTGATGATACCTAGATCTCAAGTCGATCTTAAAGAACACCCTAGCACCTTTTAACTGGTCAAACAAATCATCAATATGTGGAAACATGTACTTGTTCTTAATGGTAACTTTGTTTAACTGGCGGTAATCAATGCACATCCGCATAGTCCCATCATTCTTCTTCACGAACACATACTGGTGCACCCCATGACGACACACTCAGTCTGACGAACCCCTTTGCTAGCCACTCCTCAAGTTGTTCCGTCAACTTCTTCAACTCTTTCGGAGCAATGCGGTAAGGTGGAATAAAAATAGACTGAGTACCTAGAGCCAAATCAATACAAAATTCGACATCACGATCTGGTGGTATGCTTGGCAGATCAGAAGGAAACACATGGGAAAACTCCCGCACCACGAGCACTGAATAAATCATCGGAGTCTTTGCAGCAGTATTCCGAACATAAGCTAGATAAGCCAAACAACCCTTTTTGACCATGTGTCGAGCCTTCAGGAAAGAGATAACCCTATTAGATTCACTAACAAATGAACTATTCTATTCCAATCTCGGAAACTCTGGTATCATCAAGGTAACAGTCTTGGCATGGAAATTAAGGACGTCATGACATGGAGACAACCAATCCATACCCAAGATGACCACAAAGTCGGTCCTATCGAGAAACCAGAGATTCACTCTTGTCTCACAACCACATAAAGTCACGATACATGACTGTTAAATTCGATCCGCAATAATAGAATCACCCACTAGTGTGGACACATATAAAGGAATGCCCAAGGACTCGCGAGGAACACCTAGAAATGAGCAAACACATATGAAACATATGAATACATATACCACAGATCAAATAGCAATGTAGCATCCCTAACACAGATAGAAATTATACATGTGATCACGGTATCTGAGGCTACTAGATTTGGTATTTCTGGGAAGGCATGGAACCTGACTAGCCTCCACCTCTAGGACGACCCCTACCCACCTGCCCTCTGTCTTTGGGCGGCCAGGAGACTGGTGCGGTAATCATGGGCCGATACTCCTACTACTCGGCCTTGCCCCGAAGTTAGGGACAAAACCTCTTCACGTGGCCAAGATCCCTACACTCGAAAAAACCTCTCTGAATAGTGGACTGTAGACTTGAAGTCTGACCTTAATGGCCTTAATACCCACTGGAGGGACCCTGAATAGGTAGCTAGCGGTAAGTACTCTCTAGAATGGCACCGAAATAGGGCCGTGCTAGAGCACCCCGAGTAGGCGGTGGTGTTGACTGCATGGGCCTTCTGGGCTGACCCCTCATGAACTAACTTCGGCCCCAAAGTGAGGCGCCACTGAATCCTCAAAGCTTTCGGGGTCGTTTTTCCATCGGTGCAAACTCCTCACTGCGGTTGAGAATATACTCGATCCTCCGAGCTATATCCACAACCTGAAGAAAAGAAGTCCTTAGCTCTGCCTCACGAGCCATAGGTACCTAAATCTTAGAGTGCAGGACTTCTATGAACCTCTGCACCCTCTCTTTATCTGTGGGGGGTATAATAGCTGCATGGTGAGACAAGTCAATGAATCTCACCTCATAGTCGGTGGCATACATGTGACCCTGGCAGAGTTGCTCAAATTGACCCCGAATCTCCTTTCTCTCAGAAGGTGGTATATACTTCTCCAAGAACATATGTGTAAACTGACCCCAAGTCAAGGGAGGTGAACATGCTGGCCTGCTAAGAAGATAAGCCTGCCACCATCTATGGGCCTTGCCCTCAAACTGAAAAGTGGTGAAGTCCACCCCGTTGGACTTCAATATCCCCATGTTCCGGAGGCTATCCCTGCACCGGTCAATGAAATCTTGTGGTTCTTGTGACCACTCACTCCTAAAGGTATGGGGCGAAGCCTAGTACATCTGTCTAGCCGCTTCCGCTAATCATCTGTCGCGACTGGTACAACCTCTGGCATAGTTGCTACAATAGGCTAGGCCCCACCCACAGGTAGTGTGCCCGGGCTTTGATAAACGGCAGCAGATCATGTCCACAACAAACCTCAATTAAAGATATAAAACAGTCGTATGCAATAATAATTACCCAACTAGGAGTCGGGGAGTTACGATGGGAGTTAGGAGTATATCTATGAAGCAAACAAATGGGTTATCTAAGTTTGCACTTCCACAACAAGGTTTTATTCTATTTCAACTATTACTCTCATGAATGCAAGATAAAGAAAATAGATTCTAGATAAATTCTTTTGAAGTATTTTCAATTGGATTAAAGGCCTAGGGATGTGACCATAACATAGGTTTTTGCCTAATGGGATAAATATGGTAATGCTTGTTTTGTTCATTAGGGTATCTTATAGCTCTAAACTCAACATTACCTACTCAATACCTCTCGGTTAGATAATGATTTTACCAAATTTGGTTTTCTCAAGTCCAAATGGGTATAAACCAAAACAGTTGATAAGAGCTCAAGTCGGGTTATAAATATCTCTAGGTTGAACCCTTTAATTAGTTTAATCAATCTCTCATTAACCCAATCCTTGTTAGCTAAGTTATCCTATACTATGTCATTCTTTCTCAAGTAGAGAATAAGTCAAATAGTCATAAATCATTGTTTGCAACCATTAATTCTAAAAGTAAAGCATTTACAAAGCTAAATAATCAACACCCAATCATAAACAAGCACAAAATTAGATACCCGTTAGTTTTACACACTAGGGTTGGGCCTAGTAAATGTCTAGTTACTCATAATGGAAATTGCAGAAAATAGAGAATAAAAGCTAAATAAACTCATAATGGAATATTAACAAGATGAAATCTAATGTTAAAACACAAAAATAATGTAAACCTTCCTAAAATAGTAAATAAAAATAACTACAAGACCTTCAAATGTTAATACTTGACCTAATTTTATGAAACTCGTCTATTTATACAGGGCCAAAAATTGCAGACAAAAATGCCCTCAGGAGGTTCTGCAGCCGCACAAATCCATGTGCGATCTGCAGATTTATTCAGATGGCAGAAAGTGGAGTTCTGCGCCACAAATTTCTGAACTACGGGCGCGAGGCAATCTTCTGCGGCCGCGAGGCAATCTTGTGCAGCCGCACAATTCTTGTGCAATCTGCAATTCACAAAGGCTCCTGGACTTGGTCTTTTTGCATACTCTCTGATCTTTGATTCTTAGCCCAGTTCTGCGGCTGCACAATTCATGTACTGTCTGCACATTGCTGAAAGTTCTTTTAGATTTTTCTTCTTGGTTTGCGGTCGAAGATGGAATTCTATGGTCCGCAATTTCTTCTACGGCCGTAGATTTCTTCTGCGCCCCACACATTTGTACTTCTTCGCCCTTTATTGCCTTGTGCTTCGAAACACTCCTTTTTTAGTCGGATTTCATCTAGGGAGAACAAACTTCCAGCATTCCTGTATTTTTCACAATTTCATTAGTTTTCGGAACACAATTCAATACTTTTGGACTAAAACAAATGCTAAAAGGTGAAAATAAGCAGTCAAAATCCCCACTTATCAACTCCTCCAGACTTAATTCTTTGCCTGTCCTCAAGCAAATAAATTAGTTCCCACCTCCAAAAGTTAAGGGTCATTTTAGCGAGTCAAAGGTGGGACATCCACAAATCAGTTGGGACCAAAAATTACCCACACTGCTCATGTATTATCAACAATGCGACAAGTTTATCATCCATGCACATATAGTTCTAATGTTACATTTGAGCTTCAAGAACTTACTTAACTCATCAATGACTCTTGCTCTATCATGTAGGTCATGGTGGACTCCAAACTCTTCCTCCTCTACTTTCCATTTGCCAGGCTCACTTAATAAATTTAGAACTCTATCCAAAGATTTATGAAAGGTTCACTCATCTTTCTCCAGAGAATGTCACAAGTACGACTTCAAGTACCATAGGCTTGCCCCTCATGTAGATCACCACAAATGTAAGATCACTCGGCTTGAAATCGAGTTGGACTTATTTCGGGACGTAATGAGGTTTTTGTATTAGGGCCTGATATGTTATGGTGAGTGGTTACACCTTTCCTTAAGCATTCCATCTTTTATTTCTCGGCTCACACTTTTTGTTTCTTTTCTTTTATTGCCTTCTCTTCCTAGAGNTTTTTTTTTTAATGGCTTTGTTCCTTTTTTTTTTTCCCCGTACCCCCCCCCCCCCCCTCCAAATTATATTTTAAGCCATTGGTTTCACGAGAGTGTTAAGGAAAGCAAGGGTGCCAATAGAGGGTCACGACCAAACGGGTAAAGTCTTGAAACATGGTTATCAAATGAGAAAGGCTGGAGGCTCAAAGAGGTTAACTAGGGATAATGACATTGGTTAGCAATAGAAAACTCAAACGGCCTAAGGAGAGCTAACAATCACTTCTCAAACCAAAAACAATCTAAGGATTTCACCTTGAAACACATTCGGGACAAGTTCTAGACCCTTTGCACGAATACTTGGATTAGCAACAATTCATCTCACCCGTCACACAACTGGATAATTAAAAAGGACAAAGTCGAGGGCCAACAATGACCACATTCAAGTTTAAATATCACTATGGTCCAAATTAAACCACTCGATGATTGCAAAAGTCAACACAAGAGTCACAAAGTGACTAACTAGGCCTATTTCTTTCAAAAACCTTGTCTCTATCCATAAGCGCGTAGTTAAGTGTGTTGGTACCAATTGACGCGTGGTTGACTCTTCAAGAATGACTTAACTAGGTCTTTTTATTCATTACTACTACCGTTATTACCTAAACACCAAAACGAACTCATTCCCTTAAGGAGGTTGTCACGCCATCCATCCTTGGGACGAGTAACCCGTTTCGCACAACAACTACCTTTGGAAAGAACTGTGGTATTAAGAATAACAAATGCTTTTTATCTAATAAAACATAAAAAGAAGCTACTAAATCAAATAAAGACTAATAAAGAAACAAAAATAAAGAAGCTAATAAGCAAAAACTACTTAAGTGTAACGACCCGGTCGGTCGTTCAGTAGAATTTTCATTATTATTGTTGTTATTGCCTTGTTATAGATTGGTTATACTGTTATTGATATGTTAGAGTTGGTAGGCTTGAAATTTAAGTGATTATAATGAGAATTTAGCCACTTAGTCATTAAAAAACTAGTCTTGAAGTGAGAAAAGTCAACTGAGAGTTGACTTATTGGAAAACGACCTCGAAATGCAAATTTTATGGTTTGAATAGCTTCGTTAGGTGATTTGGGACTTAGGAGTGTGTTCAGAATAATTTTGTGATGTCCGGTGTAGAATTATGCTTGAATTGGCGAAGTTAGTTTTTGGGTGATTTCCGGTCGGCAGTGTAAAATAGGCTATCGGGGTCGGAATGGAATTCTGACAATTGGAACAGGTTCGTAATGTAATTTTGTACTTGTCTTCCAAATTTCAGGTCAATCGGAGTTGATTTGGATAGTTTCGGCATCATTGGTGAATTTTAGAAATATCAAAGTTCTTAGGCTTGAATTCGATGTGAATTTGGTGTTTTGAAGTTAGTTTTGGTGTTTTGAGAGTGCAACTAAGTTTGAATGATCATATGTGAGGTGTTGGTATGTTTGGTTGGGGTCCCGAGGGGCTCGGGATTGATTTCGGGTGATTAACGGACTCATTTGGGCTTAAAAGCACTGCTGGTTTTCTGGTTTTTGCACAACAGTAATTCCTTCACTGCGATCGCGGAGAGTTAATTGGGGGCAGACACATTTTGTTGTGTGCGATCGCGAAGGTTAGTCTGCGATCGCAGCGTAGAGGGAGCCCAAGGCAGTGCGATCGCGTAGAGGAAGTTGGGGCGCATGGGGTTGCTGGCAAATGCACTGTGCGATCGCGTGCACAGTGCTGCAATCGCGGAGGTCAAACTGCGGAACACTGTGCGATCAAAGGAGAAAAGCTGCGATCGCGGAGAACAATTAACTGGGCAGTATTTAAATATTTCCTCCGCGACTTAAACCCCTTTTTACACCATTGTTGTGCGGAAAAGAGCTCTTGGGGGCGATTTTGAAGCGGGAAATCCTTTTTCTTCATAGAGGTAAGTATTTTGATCATTAAAACTCGATTATGGATGATTATAGAACATAAAACCAGTGTATATTCATGGAAAATCAGTAGAAAAATTGAGTTTTAGGGCTTGAGATTATGAGATATTCAAGGGTTGATCTGAGGGGTCAAACGAACTCCGATTTTGGTGTTCTTTATATGTACGGACTCGCGAGAGGACAAAGAAAATTTTGGTATAAAAAATTCTAAGTTTCGGAACGCGGGCTCGGGGGTCGGGTTTTGACCGAATTCGGATTTTTGAGCCAAATTCGGTATTTCTCTGTTGGAATTTACTCCTTAAGCATATGTTGATGATAAAAATCTTAACTTGGTAGATTTGGAGCCTTCGGAAGTTGATTTGAGAGGCAAGCGCATTGTGGAATAATTCCGGGCTAGTTTTGAGGTAAGTAATGTCTTTAAATCCTGTCCTGAGGGTTTTGACGGACTATGCACCCTTTCACGGGTTTTGAAAGAAAAAGGTGGAAACTTTGGAACCTGTTTCCTATTTAGGCGACTATTGAGTTGCGAAACCGATTTTTAAGCCTTTGCTTAAATAGTATTTATACATTATGATATGTTTTGGGCTGTAAGCCATGTTTGGGGCCTAGTGCCGATCTGTTTACCCCTTGGGGATGTGTTTACTATATTTTCCTCACTGGTATGTTATGATTTTTCACACAGTCTTTTTTTATGTGATATTGTTTTGACACTCAGAGTATTTTGATACTACTTCTTGAAAATGTAACACTATTTTTTGGTCGAGAACCCAGTATATTTATGGCCCGAAGGGCAAATTGAGAGTGTCTGACTGAGTGAGGCTGCTGGCCTATATTGAGAGGATGTTATGATATGAGTGAGGTTGCTGGCCTACATTGTGAGGATGATATGATATAAGTGAGGCTGCGGGCCTATATTGTGTGTGATTTATGCTATGTTGTGGCTTATTATAGCACTTGGGTTGTAGGAGCCCCTCCAGAGTCTGTAACACACCCCTAGTGAGCGCCGGTACCGATTGAGTGATGCCTGATGGGCTGAGTGATTGTGAGGTTTCCTGATGGGCAGAGTGATTGTGAGGTTGCCTGATGGGCAGAGTGATTGTGAGGTTGCTTGATGGGCTGAGTGATTGTGAGGTTGCCTGATGGGCTCATACTGAAAGAGATTGTTACGAGAAATGATTATGGCCCGAGGGGCAGTTTTTTGAATACTTTTACTGAGTTTTCGAACTATGATTTACTTCATTTTCAAATTGGTTTTACTGAGAATTTTATTGAGATATATTGATATTGCACTTGTTTTCAAGGGATTTCTGGAAACTGATTTCGAACTTATTATTTGATGAATACTACATGGTGACTTGGTGTTTTACTGGTTTTGTGGAATTGTGTATCTGTACTGTGTGTTTTATAATTCTCAGACTGTGATTTATTTTCATTACTACTGAGTTGGCGTACTCATAAAGACTCTCTGTGCCTCTGTGCACAGATTCAGGTGACGGTTCGGAGCAGTAGCTGTCTTAGTTCATTTGCAGTTGTTTTCGGGATTTCGAGGTAGCTGTCCAGCGTCCACAGCTTCTCCACTTCCCTTCCTTATTATGTTTTTAGCCTTTGACTCAGAGACACATATTATAGTTTTAGAAGAGTTAGATTTATTTCCATAGATGCTCATGACTATTGAATCCAGTTCTTGGGAGGTTGTTTAGAATATTATTGGGACGCTAAGACTTAATTATATTATTTGTGATATGGTTGCATGCTTATTATTAAATTGTGAACTGTTATAATTTAATAAACGCGTAGTAAGGTGATGGTTGGCTATCCTAGTTCCACGATAGGCGCAATCACGGCCTGTTAGAATTTGGGGTCGTGACATTAAGTTAGAATGAATATACATAATGAGAGAAAGAGAGAAAATATATATGCATAACAAGAAAAGAGAGAATAATATCAAGTTATTATAGGCCAAATGTCTTAGAATGTATCAAATATAATCAATAAAATCCTACACGAGAACAAAGATAAGCATTGTCCCCATTACTTAACAAAATAAGAGTTGCAGAGGTGAAAGAGGGAAGAAAACTCACTGTGGTTCCCTGGACTCCTGTGTGTCCCAAGCAATGTCATCTCCCTCAAGCTCAGCCAACTGAATCTCATCATCCTCAGCTATGGGTGTGACTGGGTTAGTGAACATCTTATGCACTACCTCAGCAGTGTCGACAACAAGTCCTAGCTCTTCAGACGGGCCAGCTGGTGCCACCAGTGTAGATGGTGTTGTAGGATCTGGGACAAAATGGTATGCGTTAAGCAGCATATCAAAGGGGTGATATCCAGCTGTCGTAAGCCTGGTCACCTATCTCTGGAGCTTGTCCACTGACTTTTTGCTAGCCTGGGACTCTCTCATCTTCTTTATTTCTTTTCCCAACTCTTTGATCACTAACCTGTGATGTACTAGGTCGCCATAACCATGTTCTGGTTATCTAGGAGCTTCTTCAATGACTCTTCAACTGTCGGGGGAAATGAAGGTGCCTGAATAGAAGACTGTGTTGCAATAGTACTGGATAAGTCAAAAATCATTGTAGTGGCTGTTTGAATCCAGTTGTTGAGACTCCCTAATATCTAGGAGACTCGCAGCGCAAAAAGTGGGGCAGTAGGCACGGGCACTGGCTTCAAATCTGAGGTGGGAGCTATGGCAAGAACTGTAGTAGGGGATGTGGATGATGGTGGAGGCATAACTGCGGCATTGGAGGAATACTCGGCTGAAGTGGATGGAACATCAACTGTCTCAACAGCTACCGTAGCTGGCTCATCAGACTAGCCCGCGGTTCTAGAAGGCTAATATTTCTTCTTTGGATTATTCACATCCATCAGTGAATACCAAGTAAAAGGCTTCTTAGGCCTAACGCTTGTGTCATAATCCGTCGGATCTACCCATGCATCCGTGTGTCATACAGGTAGGGCGAGTCATCTTGCCGAGCTATAGAAGCAACCAGAAGTGCCTGAGGAATCGGAAGGTAAGTCTCATTCTGGCTCGGGTCCAGTCTACTGCAAACAAAGATTTTCCATCCTTTCGCCACGAAACTCGGAGTGCTCCACTGGATAGGAACCCCAGTGGAAATCCATAGAGGTGGTGGCCCCGATGTTGCTAGAATCTCCATTTACCAAGGTAGGGTTGTGTCTCCCAATGCATACTTCTCCAAATATTCCTTTGGCTTAACATCTACGAATCCCAAGTACATGTTGATTGTATGTTGACCAAATCTCACTTTTAAGTTACGTAATTTTGTCACTTTTGTCCCATTTTTGATGTGAGCCACATTTGCATAGAATTCCCGGACTAGGTACTCTTTGGCGTCCACTACACTTTGAGTGAACCGCATCGAGCCCTTGAATTCCCTGAACTGTCTCAACACTGCTAGGTTGTACCTATCCAAATCTTTCAATAGAAACTATTGCTCGAGAATTAACGACCTCACTGGTCACCATGTACGAAAGCTGGTGAAGGCAGCCAAGTTGACAAATCGGTCCTCCCAAATCTCTTTCTTCTTCGACCTTTAAAGGCCTGCAACTGTAGCATCTCCCCCTCTGTCATCATTAGGGATATCCTGAACTAGTGTATCTTGTGCCTTAGGGATAGGTGTAGCCGATGATTTAGAATCTTTATTAGCACTCTCTGAGTCTTAGAACTATGAGATGAGGATGGCTCGTCCCTGAGTTGGTATCTCCCTTGCGGCCTTGACTGTACGACCGACTGCTCCTGAATAGAGGCTGAGTTTCCCTATGATGCTTCCCTAGACGAGACGTATGTGCTCTTCTAGGGGAGATCTTCACCTGTTTCTATGCCGGCTGTAGCTTTTTTTATAATTGTCTATTGTTGTCCAAGAGGTAAGGCACTCTTTCCTCGACCCCGAGAAGGTTCACCCCTCCCTTTAGATGTGTCGCCTGGTCCCCTAGATTGAACCATTGTCTGTATCAAACAAAGATGATTGTTAGTTGCAATTCAATGTTCAAACCTACATAGGAGACATGCATGTAAGATATAAACTAGATGACACAGTGAGAGTACACAGTCAAAGCATGCTTGCAGGAAACCAGATATGCGATTCACACAATTTTCTTTCGACCGTATATTTGGACTTGCGGACCATCCAATTTTGTCTTGAGTTCGCAAAAGTGAATTGCGGTCTGCACAATTTCACTTGCGACCGCACCTCTAAATCCCAAAATGTGACAACTCTTTGATGCAGAGAATTTGCTGATGTGCGGGAGCAACATGTTTTCTACGGTTTGCACAATTAGACATGTGGTCGCCCATTTTAGTCAAAAAGTGTGACTCAATAAAAGGGTTATTTTGTGGCCGCGATGGGAAATCTGTTGTCCACACATTTTATCTTGCGGCCGCAGATCCCTTCTTTCATTATATTTCCCTAAAATCACAAACTGCATACCGCAAAATTTCAGGTACGGCCGTAGAATTCAAAAACTACGAACAATCCAATTTTTTCTATACAGGTTTTGCATTTTTGTGCAAAATATGACATGGCAACATTATAGAGGCATGAAAATATGTTGGGCTAGTACTTATAGAGCATGTATTAGTTAACCCGTTACAGATTTACCCTCACATAAATGCACAATTGAATTTCATTGGCAAATGTCCTAAAATGACTTAAAAATCTACAAATTTAAAGAAAAAGATTAACAAGAAATTGAAGCATACCGTATGAATGAGTGTGACGTGTCATAGAACAAAGATGTTGTGTGTGTGGACAGATAGATTCACCAAGTATTTTCAAGAGAGTGCTATTTTGTGCTTAGAGAGTTAAAACGGTAACCCTTTCCCATGTTCTTTTATTTATAATTATTGTCTATGATAGGGGAAGAATGTTGAGTGTGGCCGCACATTTTCATGTGCGGTCTGCAATCTATTACCCGGGGAATCATCTTCAGCATCTTATCTATAGTCCGCATGATTTGTGTGCGACGACAGATCCCATGTGCGGTCGCACATTGACCTCTTCTTTGACAGGCTCAAACTTTAGAGAGTTTGTATTTTACATTTCTCATTTGTGTGGTCCACAAGATAATTGTGCGTCCTCATTGCTCTTTTACTAGACCATTTCAAATTGTGTGGTCCGCACTTCTTTCAACACTTAGCCACATTCTTTCCACAGTTCCTGTACACACTCAGCCATGTAGCACACTTCAAATCAAGTTAGAATAAAAATAACACCTAACTACCAAAGGAAAAAGAAAAGAAACATGGGTTTCCTCCAAAGAAGCGCCTGATTTAACGTCGCGGAACAACATAGAATACCATTAATTGAAATGAATGACTTCCACAACGTGGCTATCTCCAACTTTTCCCAAATAGTGCTTCACCCGGTGACCATTGACTCGGAATACTTCATTGTTGTTGTTCTTCAAGTCCAATGCACTAAAAGGTTTCACACCCACAATTTCAAAAGGACCACTCAATTTAAACTTTAGCTTCCTGGGAAACATCCTCAACCTTGAGTTAAACAACAATACAAGATCGCCCACGTTGAACTCTTTGTTCCATATGTATTTGTCATGAAGATATTTTATCTTTTCTTTGTATAAGGATGAACTAGCTTAAGCATGGTACAGAAACTCATCCAATTCATCCAAATGTTTAACCCTCAAGTTAGCAGCTACATCCCAATCAAGATTCAACTTCTTTAGAGCCACATGGCCTTGTGCTAAAGTTCCACCGGAAGGTGACAAGCATCCCCGAACACTAACTGGTATGGTGACATTTCTATAAGTGTTTTTTAAGCCGTACGATAAGCCCATAGTGCATCATCAAGCTTCTTCGCGCAATCTGTCCAATTATCATGCTCAATTTTGGACAAAATACTCTTTATCTCCCGATTGGAAACTTCCACTTGACCGCTAGCTTGTGGATGATAGGGAGTCGTGACTTTATGAGTAATACCATACTTGCTAAGTAAAGTGTCGAAAGCCTTGTTGCAAAAAATGTGACCCTCATCGCTTATAATTTCCCGTGGAGTACCAAACCCTGTGAAAATATTCTACTTCAAGAACGCCACCACACTTCTCGCCTTATTGTTGGGTAGAGCAACGACAAACCTTTTGGACACATAATTCATTGCGACCAATATGTAGGTGTTTCCACAAGAACCCACAAAAGGACCCATGAAGTCAATATCCCACACACCAAAAATATCAATAACCAAAATGGTAGTGAGAGGAATTTCATTTTTGTTTGAGATTCCAACGGTCCGTTGACATTCATCACATCTTTTCACTAGCTCACTAGAATCCTTGTAAAGAGTGGGTCAATCACAACCGCAACTTAGCACTTTGGCCGCTTTTCTTGCTCCACCTTATGGCGAAGAATGACAAGCCCAAAGAATTTCACCTTGCTCTTCTTCCGGTACACATCTTCTAATCACCCCATCTGTACAAATCCGGAAGAGGTATGGTTCATCCCATTAATAATCTTGACAATCATGTTTGAGTTTCTTCCTTTGGTTTGAAGAGAACTCACTCGGGATGATTCCACATACAAGGAAATTTGCTAGATCCGCGAACCATGGAACCTCTTTCATTGAAAAGCCAAGAGATGCTCATCAGGGAATGAGTCATCGATTTCAAGGCCATCATGTGGTCTCCCCTCCTCCTCCTCCAAACGAGACAAGTGGTCTGCCACTTGGCTTTTACTCCCTTTTCTATCTTGAATGTCAATATACTCTTGCAACAAAAGCACACATTCATCAACCGAGATTTGGAGTCCTTATTGCTAATAAGATAACGAAGCACCGCATGATCCGTGTGGAAAATGATCTTTGCACCCATCAAGTACGAGTGGCACTTCCCAATTGCAAACACAATTGCAAGGAGATCTTTCTCCGTAACAGTGTAGTTTACTTGGGAACTATTCATGATCTTAATATCATACTTGACCGGGTGAAAATTCTTGTTTATTGCGTTGCTCCGAAACAGCCCCAACCGCTACGTTACTTGCATCACATATGAGTTTAAAATGGACACTTCAATTTGGAGTGGTGATGATGGGATTAGTTGTCAGCTTGTTCAAAAATTCAAAAGCTCTCATGCAATCATCATTGAAGTCGAACTTAGCATCCTTCTCAACAAGCATGAACAACGGATTCACCACCTAAGTGGAATCTTTGATGAAGCGCCTATAGAAACCACGTGGCCTAAGAACCTCAGCACACCCTTTACCGAAGTTGGAGGTGGAAGTTTAGAAATCACCTCAACCTTTTCCTTGTCAACTTCAATTCCATTCATTGAGATTTTTTCGGCCAATGACAATGCCTTCCTCGACCATGAAATGACACTTCTCCCAATTGAGCACCAAATTTGTTTCTTCACATTTTACCAACGCTTTATCCAAATTTGCAAGACAATCATCAAAAGAATATCCAACCACCGAGAAGTCATCCATGAAAACTTCAAAGTAGTCCTCCACAATGTCCGTGAAAATAGCAATCATACACCTTTGAAAAGTCCCCGGTGCTTTGCAGAAACCAAATGGAATCCGCTTGAATGCAAAAGTTTTATAGGGATATGTAAAGGTTATTTTCTCTTGATCCTCCAGAGAAATACTTGTTGTAGCCCAAAATACCCATCAAGAAAGCAATAGAAAGCACGACCGACCAATCTCTCGAGAATTTGATCTAAGAAAGGGAGTGGAAAGTTATCCTTCCTGTTGACTTTATTGAGCTTATGATAGTCCATACACACTCTCCAATCGGTTATTATTCTCGTAGGAATAAATTGATTCTTTTCATTGGTGACCACCGCCAATCCCCCCTTTTTTGGGACATATTGAATCAAAGAAGTCTATGAACTATCGAAAATGGGGTAGATAACCCCGACAACCAACCACTTGATAATCTCTTTTTTGATAACTTTTTGCATAGCATCATTGAGTCTCCTTTGATGTTCAATAGATTGTTTGGCGCTTTCCTCCAAGTTTATCTTATGCATGCCAAATGTGGCGCTTATCCACCCAATATCTGCCGAAGTCCACCTAATAGCCTTCTTCCTTTTTTGTAGCACCAACCAAAGTTGAGTCTACATGTATGTTAGTAAAACAAGAGGAAATAGTAAATGGTAAAGTAGAACAAGGACCAAGAAATTCATACTGAATATGTGGAGGCAATGGCTTCAGCTCCAAGGTAGGAGGCTCTTCAATAGAGGGCTTTGTAGGAGGAGTTGTCCTATTTTTAAGATCCAAGGATAGTTTTCGGGCTGCATAGTTGTACGACACCATTCCTTGCAAAGAGTTCACACATTCCATAAAGCCATCCATCTCGTCATCATCAAAGTTGAATAAGAAGGCCTCCAAAATATCACCAACATTGATAATAACACTTGTTTCATCAAAAATAACATCAGTCACCAAGTCCACAAAAGAGCACACCTCATTGATATTTGGTTGCCGCATGGACTTACACACATGGAAGACCATTTTTTCATCACTAATCCGGAATGTAAGTTCTCCGGCTTCAATATCATAAAGAGCCTTCCCCGTAGCAAGGAAAGGTCTTCCAATAATAATTGGTACCTCATAATCAAATTCACAATCTAGAATGACACAATCCGCTGGAAGAATAAATTTATCAACACGAACCAAGACATCTTCAAGCACTCCCAAAGGTCTCTTCATAGTACGGTCGGCCATTTGAAATCTCATAGAGGTGGGTCTTGGTTCCCAATTTCCCAACGTCTTAAAAACCTAATAGAGAATCAAATTGATACATACCCCAAGGTCACAAAGTGCTTTCGCAAACTCAGCACTTCCAATTATACAAGGAATTGTGAAAGCACTGGTATCCTCAAAATTAGGAAACATTAAGCGCACAATTGCACTAACTTGATGAGTGACTTTGATGGTTTCAAAATTCATTGACCACTTCTTTTTCATGAGATCCTTCATAAACTTTGCATAGTGGGGCATTTGTTCCGAAGCTTCAACTAATGACACATTGATTGAGAGACTTTTCTTAATTTGAATGAACTTCTTGAATTGATTCTTGTCATTTCTTGGCAAGTCATTGAGGGAATGGAGGTGGAGGCTTAGGCAATGGTGCCTTAGCCTTTTCGACTATTGTCTCCAGTATGTCAATAATGTGATCCCTAGAGGGGTTCATCTCCTCTTGAGTCTCTTCCACACTATCATCAATATCAATCTAAACATCATCATTTGATTGCACCACATTGTTTAGGACTTCTTATTCTTGTACCCCTTGCTCATCATCCACAAGTTTCCTTTTACTTGAGGTGGTGCATTCCCACCTCTTCCACTTCTTGTAGTAACAGCCATGGCATGCCTCGAGTTGTTTCCACCCTTTGGGTTAACTACCGCGCCACTTGGTAGTGCCCCCTTAGGATGAGAAGTTAGAGCTTGAGAGATTTGCCCCATTTGAACTTCTAAGTTACAGATTGATGGGGTATGAGAGCCAAGTTGGGCATCTGAATTGGCATTGTTTTCTATGATTTGCTTAAACATATTCTCAATGTACCCCATCTCGATGTTTGAAGAGCTTGAACCATGGGAGAGATAAGGAGGCGGGTTGCAAGATTATTGATACATCGGGGCCTTTGAAAACTCGACCCCCGGTTGGCCGGATTAATGTTCTATCAACCTTGATTGTTACCCCCCCCCCCCCCCCCCCCCCCCTCAATTTCCTTGATTATTGCAAATCCAATTTCGTTGAATGTTGTTGTTATGCCAATTTCCTTAATTTTTGCCACCACTCCAATTTCCTTGGTTGTTAGAATTCCAATTTCCTTGATTGTTTTGAGGTTTCCATTGTTGTTGGTTTGGTCCTCGGAAGTTGTTTCTTTGCCCTTGAAAGTTGTTCACATATTTCACCTCCTCTTCTTGTTCATTGTAAGAATCATATTGATCAAAACCACTATCCTCTTGCACATAATTCTCCACTCGATTTTGCACTTCTGGACCCTTGGTCTTTATTTTTTACCATCATGTTCACCCACCCCTTCCATGGAATTGCCTTGCTTGGGATTTTGCACTTGTTGAAGTTGAGTCTTTGCTACTTTATTCATGGTGGTAGTTAATTCGACAATGTCGTGCCCATGGTCATGCAACTCTTTGTGAAAGTGAATCACGTTCGGATCAACTTATGGAACATTAGCTCGGGATTGTCACGCCGATGTTGTTTCCACCATTTTATCAAAAATCTCACACGCCTCCGCATACAGTGTAATCATAAAGTTACCATCGGAAAGTTGATTTACTACACATTGGTTGATTGTGTTAATCCCATGATACAAGGTTTATGGAATCATGTTTTTTGTCATATCATTGTTGGGACATTGCTTGACCATTGTTCTCTACCGCTCCCAAATCCCATGTAGTGATTCATTCGGCTCTTGGTTGAATGCCACTATCTCATCTCGAAGTGTAGCCATGTGCCCAAGAGAGAAGAACTTAGAGATAAAGTTTTCCGCCAACTCATCCCAAGTACGAATGGAATGGTTCGGTAGTCGTTCCAACTAATTTAAAGCTTTCCCCCATAGGGAGAAGGAAAAAATCCTTAGCCTCAATGCATCCTCGGAGACATTTGTTTGTTTGCTCCCCCAACAATTGTCCACCAATCCCTTCAAATGTTTGTACGCATTTTGACTTGGAGCACCAATGAAGAAACCTCGTTTCTATAGCAAAGTGAGCATCACATTGGTGATTTGAATGTTGCCCGCCCTAATACGGGGAGGGACTATTGCACTAGCATAACATTCATTGTGTAACACCCGGTGTGGAGCCGCTCGTGGTGGGGGTGGGGGTGGGGAGAGGGACATAGTCATGAGGCACTCGGCCTCTTCTATTGGCTTGAGGTTCATGAGAAACCTCATCAACTTGCTCATCTTCGATGTCCACATCGCCAAAAGGCAAATTTCCAAGCTCATTTTTTGCCATGGTTGTGCCTACGATTTCTCAAACAAGTTAGTAAAACAGAAGGAAAAGTAGATATTCCAAAAACACACCCAAATATATATCTAACAATGTTTTAAATCCCTGGATACGGCGCCAAAAATAGATCACATTCAAAACACACTTCAATAAGAGATATGACATAGTCGTATGCAATAATAATTACCCAACTATGGGGTTGAATTCACTTGGAGTTATGATGGGGGTTAGGAGTATATATTTGAAGCAAGGAAATGGGTTATCTATGATTGCACTTCCACAACAAGGTTTTTTTATCTATTTCTACATTTACTCTAATAAATGAAAGATAAAGAAATAGATTCTAGATAAATGTTTTGAGGGTTTTCCAATTGGATTAAAGGCCTAGGGCTGTGAGCATAACCTAGGTGTTTGCCTAATGCGATAAAGACGTTAATGCTTGTCTTGTTGATTGTGGTGACTTAAAGCTCTGAACTCTACGTTACCTACTCAATACCTCTCAGTCAGAGAGTGATTTTTCCCAATTTGGCTTTCTCAAGTCCAAATGGGTATCAACCAAAACAGTTGATAAGAGATCAAGTCGGGTTATTACTATCTCTAGGTTAAACTCTTTAATTAGGTTAATCAATCTCTCAATTAACCCATTTCCTTGTTAGCTAAGTTATCCTAGACTAGATCTCTCTCTCAAGTAGAGACTAAGTCAAATAGGCATGAAACAATCTTTGCAACCATTAATTATAAAATTAAAGCATGAACTAAGCTAAATAATCAGCACCCAATCATAAACAAACACGAAATTAGATACCCACTAGGTTTGGGTCACGACCCTAGTAAAAGTCTAGCTACTCATAATGGAAATTGCAGAAAATAGAGAAGAAAAGCTAATTAAACTCATAATGGAAGATTAAAATGATGAAATCTAATGTTAAAATGCAAAAATAATGTAAAACGTCCTAAAATAGTAAAGAAAAACGGCTACAGCAGCTCCAGATATTCAAACTTGACCTAATTTTGTGAAACTTGTCCATTTATTCAGGGCCAAAAATTGCGGACAAAAATGCCCCTCGGTAGGTTATGCAGCCGCACTTCTATGTGTGATCCGTAGATAGTTTCATCTGGTAGGAAGTGGAGTTCTATGGCTTCACATTTCTAAACTGCGCCCGCACATTTTTGGACTGCATCCGCGAGGCAATGTTTTAGGGCCGCACAATTATTGTGCAGTCCGCAATTAACAAAGGCCCCTAGACTTGGTCTTTTAGCATAATCTGTGATCTTTGACACTTAGCCCAGTTATGCGGCCGCACAATTCATGTGCAGTCCCCGCATTGCTGAATGTTCTGTTAGATATTTCTTCTTGGTTTGCGATTGCAGATGGAATTTTGCAGTCCGCAAATTCTTATACGGACGCATAATTCCTTCTGCAGTTGCACATTTGTTCTTCTATATCGTTTATTTCCTTGTGCTTCGACACACCCTTTTTGAGTCGAATTTCATCTATGGAGACCAAACTTCCATGATTCCTGCAATTTTTCATAATTTTAATAGTTTCGGGAACACAATTCAATACTTTTGGACTAAAACTAAAGCTAAAAGGTGCTAATAAGCAATCACAATCCCCACTCATTAGCAGTGGCGTGCCCTAGAGCTTGAGCGATAGGGGTCTGTGCTCCCCTTCCCACCTGAGGTCTATGTCTCTAATTAAAAACCCCACTGCCTCCAGCTATTTCCTCTTTTGCGGACCTAGGGTCGCACCTGCAACCCCTCACATGCAAAAAATCAGTCGCATGTGTGATCTTAGCTCAAGTTGCTTCCCTTCGCTTCTGCGGAAAGCCTAATGCACCTGCGACCCATGGCCGGTTGGCCTTGCTTCGCATCCGTGGCCCATCATTGCATAAGAGAGTTCGCTTTCGCGGACCACTGTCCACTCACCCTAAGCCGCTTATGCGATCACAAGCTTGTGTTTGCGAGCTCGCACCTGTGGCCAAAATTAAGCAAGTGCGAACGCACTAGAACTGGAGCACCAACAGGTCCACCATGCAAATTTTCCGAGTCCAATTCCAATTTGTTTCGCATCTGGGGCCCCGGGACCTCATCCAATCACACCCACACATCCAAAAACATAATATATACCCGCTCGCACGATGGTAACTCCGAAATAACATCTAGAAATACGAATAGGAAGCCCAAACACATGAATCAAATTATGAAAGTCAAAAACTTCTAAAAACACTTTCGTGTGTCCGATTCCTATCAAATCAACACGGAATGATGCAAAAATTTTGCGTACAAGTCTAAAGTAATCATGCGGAACTATTCTGAGGCTCGGAATCCCAAAGGAACCTAGATATTACAAAAACCTACACCAAACCAAACATAAAGAACTTTAAAACCTTCAATGCACCAAATTTCAACATTAAGTGCCGAAACGCTCACGGGCCATCCGAAACCCGATCCGAGTTCAAAATCATAATACAAACCTATTGGAATCTTCGAATCCCTATTTTGGGGTCGTTTACTCAAAATGTTGACTCAAGTCAAACTTATCCATTTTAAGTCTAAGTGCTTTCGGGGAGACGATTAGATGACGGCAAATGGGGAACCTCCTCATCACCTTTATATCTATGAGAAGGTCTTGCCTCACAGCGAGCTTCCTCGCCCCCCAAAGGCTCTTTTCGTTTGTTACAATTCTCTAGCCACGAAGCCGACGACTCCTTTTACTCTTTGAGAGAACCCGGTCTCACACCAGGGAGCTCCCCGTCATCTGCAAAAGGAAATTCTATAAGAGAGACGGTTAATCCTTAAGAGAAAGAGCTCAATAGCACTCACCTTGGGGTTTGACCTCCCACCTGCCCTTCGATAGATCATGCCACTTAAGCTCATCGTAAGTCGTGCAAGTTATTCGCTTCCGAGTCTAATTTGCCAAATCAGGGACTTCACGCGGTGACCATGGGGTCGCTGCGAAAAGGGAGAAGAAGATTTAGTGCGGAGTCAGCCTCCACTTAAAACCAACATGATAAAAATGAGAGTGTGCCACTTACGCGTGAGATTCCATTTCTCAGGGAACGATAAGAATTCCACGGGGATGATGTCGGTGGCCCGCACTCGGAAAAATTGGCTCATCCATCCTCGACCTTCATTTCTTCGCCCCTGGAAACGAAGGATCAGGAGGTCTGACACTGCAGGGTAACCAAACCTCCATAATGCAAAGGTCGGTACAACCTGATGAGGTGATCAAAGGTAAACTCGAGCCCGACCTTTTCCACAAAGAACCTTATCATTAGTACGATCCTCCAGAATGACAGATGAACCTGCACCAGGGTGACCCGGTACCTCCGACATAACTCGAGAATGACTCTTTCATGGGGACCCAATATAAAGGGGAACGTGTACACATTCAGAAACCCTTCCACGTGAGTTGTAATGTCCTCCCCTAAGGAAGGGACCTGCAGTACCACATTTCCTCCCCATCCGCAGTCTCTCCTCATCGCCTCAAGGTGTTCCTCTCCTATCGACCGGATGGACCTCGGCGAGCAGCCCCGATGGCCCTGAGTATTGGAAGATCTCCCTGACGTAGAATCTCCCTTCGGGGCAGAACGTCCCGTAATTAGCTTGGCAGAATTTGGAGGTGTACCACTGACTGAGCGGGAAAGGGAGGCAGATATTTCCTTTCGCTGGCTACAAGATTCAGACATAGTAGCCATAGCTGTGGCAAGGCGAGAAACAAGAGGTAAAACTTAAAGCGAGATTATCAAACTAAAATGACGGAGGGTGAAATAACAGAATGATTCAATGAAGAGACGATTGTTCTGAACAGCAAAGTCTCCAAGTGAATGGCAAGAACGTGTATATATAGAGTTAGCAACGACTGTTCACCTAATCTAAAGGCCAATAAATTCAAACCAACTCATTTACACGCCCTTCCTTTTTTTGAGAAATATATCGACAGGGTTATCTCGATCATTTCACAAATCATGCATATGAAGACTCGAGGCTTCCCTTGTCATGACCCAAACCGATGGGCCGCGATGGGCACCCGGTACCTTACTCAACCGAGTACCAACATAATGTATCTTCATGTCATACTATCATAGATAACCGAGTCGGAAGGTTGCCGTGAGACAAGTAGAATATAACATGTGATACCAACTTATACATAAGACATACGGGCCTATAAGACCAAAATAACCATTCGTATATTGAACATAGGATGGAAAGTCCATACAATCTTTTACGTACATGACATCTTTCTACTAGCCTCTAAGAATACGTAATTTTCATAAAGGTCGGGATAGGGTCCTACCATACCAAACGATACACGTCTAAAACATACTAACCAAACAAGCAACTCCGAAGCAAATGGAGCGCACCAACATCTCCGCTGAGCTGATAACCTACTTGGAGGGCTCTAGACCTGTCTATCGAGACCTGCGGGCGTGAAACGCAGCGTCCCCAGGCAAAAGGGACGTCAATACGAATAATGTACTAAGTATGTAAGGCACATAAATAAGTACATAACTGTGGAAGAATTATAGAGTAAATGACTCAACTTGTAAGTTTAGAAAACTTTGTAAATCATGAAATACTTATAGTGTCATGCATATGCGTATGAATGTCATGTCGTGCAAAGGTACATATCTCATAAGATCATCAGCCTTTGAGGGCATCCCATCATATCATCTCGGCCACTGTGGGCAAATCATCAACGTATACCAGCTGATCAGGTGGTGGTGCGTATATAACGCCATAACATTTCCCATATCCCATATACATATACATACATACATATATACGCGTATATAACGCCATCTGGTCACGGGTCAATGTGCATATATAAATGCATGAAATGCATATGAAATACGTTAATAAAATCTCTAGGTACGTCATAAGGCCATTATGCCTCTGATTAATATCATGGAATAAATTTTACCGACTTATATATTTCTGAGACCCATGAATAGATGATAGAATAATATGACACATGGAAGAATAAGAATATACATATTTATAGCATTTCTACGAATAGAGTATTTATGGAAGTTGTACATTTTCTCATCTCGTTTGCATCGTATGGATCGTGCCAAAAAGAAATAAGGGATAGCCTTAACATACCTAAGCCAATTCTCTTAGAACTACACGTCACGTTGCTATTACAAAGTTCAAATTGCCTTGCTAATCTGGAGGTTTGGATGTTCTTAGTTTCCAATCTGAATTTGGCTTAACAAATATGTCCACTGATCAGAGCATCGTCAAGCACTCAACCTGACGTTAGAGTGCATTATTCTTGCCTTTGCTTAGTGACATCTCTTATTATGGAATCATGTAAAATCCTATTTCATTATTATCATTCAGCAAGTCAAGTGTTTCAGGAATGTGGTTGAGAATATCAAAAGCACCACAAATTGTAGTTTGTAGATGTTGCATTAATGAAGTTGTAAGCCTATCTATGGAAATGTTTTGTAATAAAAGTCTTTGAGGTGTCTTGAACTTAGTGTATTAGGATGCCACCTCATAAATAATGACTATGAGTCATTGGCTTAATAAGTGGCTTGTTGCCACGTTTTTAGAGGGGTGGGGTGGAAATTATTAATCTTTATCCACTTATTAGGTAATTAGGTAATGTTTCGTTACCCGGTAATTAATCAGTTACCCGCATAATTAAGAATTATCTCAATTTACTTAAAATTCTACTTATTTTTAATATACTTTATATATTGTACTACCGTGGTTATATGGTACCTTGTATGGTACTAGTTCATAATTATTAGGTATTATTGCTCGACCCGTATTTTATCCCATGTGCCAAACATGGATGAAGATCCATTTTGTTTGACTTGCTTCCCCTCTCATCTTCACGAATTTACTCATCACCTGTTTGAAATAACATAACTCTTATAATATCAAAATAAATCCCATTCTCGATCTTACATTGATAAACTTACGGCGAAACTTAAATATACAAAAATGCGGGATGTAATATCATTCTCCCCTTTGGAACATTCGTCCTCGAATGTTGATTGATGCACTTTATCATTCTCATAACCCATAGCTCTTACGATTCTCTAGTATTTTCCTTTACACTTAGGCAAATATATTTTTGAATAAATCCAAAGGCCATGGCATTCCCCCTTTAGGCCTCTTTCCCATGCCATGAATTGTGATCGACTTCCTTCCAATCTCGTAAATGTTGCTACCTCCTATCATGTAGCCCTTATGATACTGACCTTGTAAGTGTGCCTATGCGACTTTTCTCTCTTTTTCTTTCAAATTTTAGCGAATCTCTAGGCCTTACTTTGTAAACATATACAAGGATTAATAAGATACCTCTCTTGGGCTTCTATAGGTGCACTGAAGATCTTCGTTCGGTACTTTGTAGAACTTGCGGATATTTCTACATCTTATTTCATAAACCACGTTGTCTATCTGCATGATTTTACTGCATCCAGGTAGGTCATACTATACCATAACTCTTACTTCGATTTATCGTTGCGGAGGTCTGCTACCAAAGTCCAGCTCACTCTTGTTGCTTATCCCATATGTATAAATCCCAGTTCTTTGATGCCTTCTACTATTGTTCATCTTAAGAATGACGGCCTAATCTCAGCTCATACTTTGTGACTTTTGTCCACCCATTATGATTTGCCTCAATATTGATCTACGATATACCACTGATAACTTGAAACTTCTTACATAACACCTTGCCACTAAGGCTTACGTTGCATCGAGGAATATTTGAAGTGATTTCCATAATCGTAGTTCATACTATCTTGATGTGCAAAATCTTTTCTCCTTCACCCCCTTTGTTTTCTTCTAATCACTATTCAATCGAAGGCCCAAACGTCATCTTTTATCTATTGCAATCACACCTTTATTCTACTATCAGGGCAGCATTCCATTTCGTCTAAATGTCATTAGTCTTAGACTCCTTTGAGTTTATTCAGGCTATACTGAGCTTCGTATAACTTAGAGAAACCATCAGTTCTTCTTGTTTTCATGGGCTTAATCCCGAGGACTTGTCCATTCTCGTCACCTTCTCACTTGCCTTTTCTTATCCTTACTCCTGTCTTCCTAAAACCTTGTCGCGCTACCATACTTTATCTTGCGACCTATACGTACCTGTTTATACCACTCGCAACCTTCCTTCAACTCGTTTGCACCATAGATTTCCTTATGTTATTTTGGGACATCAAGTGCGACATCACACTGTCTCTAACTTCTCTTTACTAGATCTTTTGGATAAATCTCTCGGTATTTAAAAACCATAGGCTGGAAGGTACGCCACTACGTCGCCGTTATCGTTCCTGGATACTAAATCCCAACACCTCTAACTTTCTATCCAAAGTATGGACTATTCACGATATTCTGCCCTTGAGTATCTCTTATGTTGTTACCTTCCTCGCACCATATCTTCTTTCTCTTTCATGATCTCCCTTCCACATAGGTATAATTCACGTCCATAGCTTGAAGCTATATTATAATACTTGCACTGCTGGTGCATACACAATATGGTGGGAGCTTCATACCGACTTCTTATGAGTCTGGTACTTCTTCTAACTGGCTTTATCGTAGAGCCGTTACAAAATTTAGTTGTTGTACTATCTCTTTTGTACCTTTGATATTAAGAGTACTTATGCAATATTCTTAATCACGATTTCTATAATTTTTGGGTCCAATAGCCGAATTCCTAATTTACTTTGTTGATGTAACTCTTTAGTTTCGTCCTTCTTCTAATCGGCCTTTATGTCAGCTTAAATTATCTCCCCCTCTGGTGTTCAAGGTATTAGTTATTTTGTTTAGCCGTTTATGGGCGCTGAGGAATATGCATGATACAATCCTTTAACAATTTAATCCTTCGTTAATGACCTGGGCTCAATTCTTTCTTTTATCGTATAGCGAAATCTTCTACCGCTGTATATGCTGCATGTATAAACTCTGAACCCTTAAGTGCGTTCATAGCGTAACCAATTCTGAATCATTGATCGAATAAATTTTTTTCGTTCCATCTTAGTTTTCTTTCAAGGTAAGCTATTACTTTTACTGGTCTTTCTACCCCCATGTTTCATCCATACTTAGCTTATCTTAGTGCCTACATATGCCAGAGTTTTCGTGCAACTCATATG
Organism: Nicotiana undulata; assembly: GCA_005239495.1. Classification (NCBI taxonomy): domain Eukaryota; kingdom Viridiplantae; phylum Streptophyta; class Magnoliopsida; order Solanales; family Solanaceae; genus Nicotiana; species Nicotiana undulata. Next base: position 60,389 of record ML242627.1, on the reverse strand, counting down.
ATCTCGAATATTACTTTTAATTTTACTTCCCGTTCATCAACCAAAGTAGGTGTTGCTTTCCTTTGGAGTGCTTCCAATGTTTTTGAGAGATTGTTGTTACACGACCATTTCCTCTTTAGGTCGTCGTGCTTTGGTTGAAGCCTTCTTCCTTATTTTCTCAACTAGTCTAGAGAGAACTCTTGACTCTTGTAAAGCTATGAGCTTATTACAGACATTTTTGATGTCCTTCCTTGCCTATAATCATCCGTAGTTGTTTACCTCTGTGCCCTTGTGCTTGTAGGGTTGGTTCTGAACTAATATTTTGACTGCCTTCCAGTGGCACTTTCTTTTATCCCCGTAATACTCATACGGTACCTTTAACTACCCCGACTCCTATTTGAATATATCTCAAGTATTATAATGACATTACTACAGGGCTGAATTCTCCATGTTTGGGTTTACTATATTTATCTTGTACAATCTATTCATTTGTCTGTATTCTCTTATCTGGCCATAGCTAGGCTCTTCTTTAATCAACTACTAATTGCTTGTTGGCCCATTCCTGTATCAATATTCCGCGTAATCTTTCTTGGATCATTTCCATTGTCTTAACTTACCTCTCGCACTGGCTCCTTATTAATCAATAATATATCGGACAGGAACCCTTACTTCCTCTCCCTCGCGTCGTGTTTGCATAATGCTCTAGTATCGTAGCATATCTGTAGGATTTGAATAAGTGCAATTTCATCCTTTTTCCGTTTTATCGCATTCTTCCTTTACCATTCCATAATTACTAGAACCACTTAATTCTAACGTAATCTCACGTCATTCCATGTTCCCCCCTTTAGGGGAGTACTAAGATTTAGTGCTATGATGAACTACGTATAGATGTTTTGCCTTTTCATCTGTGGCGTCTTTTTACATCGTCGATGACCCTAACTCGCCTTGTGATAATCCTTCTCTACCAAGAATAACAAAATTTCTTACTCGCGAGGGTGACACTTAATATAACTAGTACATACAGTCCCTTAAGCTTAACTTTGTTCACATTGCTTGCTTTAGGGAAGCGTTTTCCTGAATGACTATTTTCTGAATTTCTCATGAATCTTCTTCTGTTGTTCATTCTACTATCTTTCGAACGAAATCTGAAATTTTCATGATTCCGACTATTATCAAATCACTCGGTCCCTAATGCATATTTAGTTATCTTGCTCACCAATCCATACTGGTTTTTATTACTCTGGGACTAACTTTTCCTTCTGTTAATAACGTTAGAGTCGCGAACTATTTCTCGAAATGAGGATGTGATTGTATGACCTACACTCTATTGTTGTCTTAAGGCCCATCACCTTCCGTCTCTTTCATCATTTGACTATAGATTCTATAACATTCTATTGTTGCCATCCATTATCCCTTTTCGTACTTCCCTGCTAATATTCATTTTGTTTGAGTTATTGATATAAGGAAAAGGAAAGTATGTAAGGTAAACAAAAAATACTTCTTTTGGCAAAACAGTAGTTAGTTTGTCGGAATCAAAGTAAATAAGATAATAATGGCGCTTTCTTTGGTGATAGAAGATCTAATTGTAGAAAGAATCAAAACGAAAGTTGAGGTAACTCTTTTTTTTTACCTATATTCCTGATTACGAATCAAGAAGCCTTTATCAACAAGAGTGAGCGGGGATTCGAATTCCCCTGGGGGTAGGGTACTACGAAAGGATCTCAATTCGAAAATCCAGGATTTGAATTGATGTCCTCCTAAATTGTATTGATTTATCCTACGTGGAGTAACTCCCGATATAACAGTAAAAGCAAGAGGTGTAGGTGGATCGACTCATCAAGTTCCCATTGGAATAGGATCCACACAAGGAAAAGCACATGCCATTCGTTGGTTATTAGCGGCATCCCGAAAACGTCCGGGTCGAAATATGGCTTTCAAATTAAGTTCCGAATTAGTGGATGCTGCCAAAGGGAGTGGCGATGCCATACGCAAAAAGGAAGAGACTCATAGAATGGCAGAGGCAAATAGGGCTTTTGCGCATTTTTCGTTATCCATGAACAGGATCTATACATCTCGATCGGAAAAGAATCAAGAGAAAAAGAAAAATTGGAATTGATCGATAGATTTCTCGAAACAAACGAAAAGGAAAGGAAAGATGCACGAATCCTCTTGAAAGAGAGGGGTGCCTTCGGGAACGCGGACACAGGTGGTGCATGGCTGTCGTCAGCTCGTGCCGTAAGGTGTTGGGTTAAGTCTCGCAGCGAGCGCAACCCTCGATTTCTATTTATCACTTTATCTTGAAAACATTACCAAGACATTCTTTCGCTTTTTTTTGTAACCTTTCCTTGCTCCATCTACTGGATCTTCGGGCTACCTAACATTCTCCTTCTACTATACTAGGGACGGGAGCCATACTAAGGTAATATTTATCCCTTCAAGGTTTCCAGTTCGTGCTCATATCTAGCTGAACTATTTTAGTGTGCACCATCTGAGTATCTCACAAGGAGATTTATTAGCAGATTTTGCACCATCCTTCTGAAATATCAACTAACACAAATAATTCATCCACCATTTTGGCTCACTCTAACCCCAACCGGATCGTGATATTATATCCTTATCTTAAACCATATTTTTAGCTCCCATAGAGCATAACTCAGATCGGTGTGGCTAATTATACATACCTCTGTTACTGTTGAAGGTAACTCAAAATGCTTATATCTCCCTTCCTGAATTGTAAATAATGATAATCTTTATTAACTAGGTACCTTGTACCCTTCTTCACTTTGCTTCTTTTACTTGCCGAAACTTGTATCTTCCTTTCGATTATGTTTTTTTTTACCGTAAGAGTGGATAAGTATTCTTGCCATAGGAATCCTTACCAAGGAGCTTACACATACTTGATCAACTTAAGACCTTACGTTTATTCATCATAAGTATGATGCAAAAATCGAGTCCCTTTGACTCAACTCTTCCACAGTTATATCTCTTACTAAGCATCTTTCTCGATGTAGGCCTCGTCGTACTACGGATAAGATAGAGTTTAGGAATTTGAGTTCTTACATCTGAGCTCTACCACACGATCTAGCGTAAGAAGAAAGAGTGACAATCCTAAATGCCCTGTAGCCTCCTGCTTATAAGTGTGGTGCACGACACAACGATAAACAAGACTCTACTAGACACGACTTGTAGACTCCCTAGGACAGAACTGCTCTGATACCACTTTTGTCGCGATCCAAACCGATGGGCCGCGATGGGCACCCGGTACCTTACTCAATCGAGTACCAACGTAACGTATCTTCATGTCATACTATCATAGATAATCGAGTCGTAAGGCTGCCATGAGACAAGTAGAATATAACATGTGATACCAACTTATACATAAGACATACGGGCCTATAAGACCAAAATAACCATTCGTATACTGAACATAGGCTGGCAAGGCCATACAATCTTTTACGTACATGACATCTCTAAGAATACATAATTTTCATAAAGGTCGGGACAGGGTCCAGCCATACCAAACGATACACGTCTAAATCAAACTAACCAAACAAGCAACTCCGAAGAAAATGGAGCGTACCAAAATCTTTCGCTAAGCTGATAGCCTACTTGGAGGGCTCTCGACCTGTCTATCAGGACATGCGGGCATGAAATGCAGCGTCCCCAGGCAAAAGAGACGTCAGTATGAATAATGTACTGAGTATGTAAGGCACATAAATAATTACATAATTGTGGAAGAATTATAGAGTAAATGACTCAACCTGTAAGTCTAGAAAACTTTGTAAATCATGAAATACTTATAGTGTCATGCATATGCGTATGAATTTCATGTCGTGCATAGGTACATGTCTCATAAGATCATCAGCCTCTGAAGGCATCCCATCATATCATCTCGGCCACTGTGGGCAAATCATCAACGTATACCAGCTGATCAGGTGGTGGTACATATATAACGGCATAACAATTCCCATATCCCATTTACATATACATACATACATACATATATACGCGTATATAACGCCATCTGGTCACGGGTCAATGTGCATATGTAAATGCATGAAATGTATATGAAATACGTTAATAAAATCTCTCGGTACGTCATAAGGCCATTATGCCTCTGATTAATATCATGAAATAAATTTTACTGACTTACATATTTCTGAGACCCATGAACAGATGATAGAATAATATGACACGTGGAAGAATAAGAATATACATATTTCTAGCATTTCTATAAATACAATATTTATGGAAGTTGTACATTTTCTAATCTCGTTTGCATCGTATGGATCATGCCTAAAAGAAAGAAGGGATAGCCTTAACATACCTGAGTCGATTCTCTTAGAACTACAAGTCACGTTGCTATTACAAAATTCAAAAATGCCTTGCTAATTCGGAGGTTTGGATGTTCTTAGTTTCCAATACGAATTTGTCTTAACAAATATGTCCACTAATCAGAGCATCGTCAAGAACTCAATCTGACGTTAGAGTGAATTATTCTTGCCTTTGCTTAGTGACATCTCTTATTATGGAATCATGTAAAATCCTATTTCATTATTATCATTCAGCAAGTCAAGTGTTTCAGGAATGTGGTTGAGAATATCAAATGCATCAAAAGTACCACATATTGTAGTTTGTAGATGTTGCATTAATGAAGTTGTAAGCCTTTATATGGAAATGTTTTGTAATAAAAGTCTTTGATGTGTCTTGAACTTAGTGTATTAGGATGCCACCTCATAAAGAATGACTATAAGTCATTGGCTTTATAAGTGGCTTGTTGTCACGTTTTTAGAGGGGTGGGGTGGAAATTATTAATGTTTATCCACTTATTATGTAATTAGGTAATGTTCCGTTACCCGATAATTAACCAATTACCCGCATAATTAAGAATTATCTCAATTTACTTAAAATTCTACTTATTTTTAATATACTTTTTATATTGTACTACCGTGGTTATATGGTACCTTGTATGGTACTAATTCATAATTATCGGGTATTATCGCTCGACCCGTATTTTATCACATATGCCAAACATGGATGAAGATTCATTTTGTTTGACTTGCTTCCCCTCTCACCTTCACGAATTTACTCATTACTTGTTTGAAATAGCATAACGCTTATAATATCAAAATAAATCCCATTACCGATCTTACATCGATAAACTTACAACGAAACTTAAATATACGAAAATACGGGATGTAACATCCATATAGCTCCGGCCTCGAAAAAATACGCAAATTCGTGAATCCCCGTTGTCGTAATCCTAGGTTCCGAGGAGTCACCAACGCTGATTCATGCCGAGACAGTACCTGATCTCGAGGGCTTTGTTGTCCTGAGAACAGGCTCCGAGAAGTCGACGTCAAATCGAGGAGAATATCTTCACAAAAAAATTAGAAGGCAAAGGAAAAGCCCTTATATTAGCAAAAATATATTTAAAAAGTTTCTCCAAGGAGGTGATGCACGAAAGGAAAAAAGAAAGCAAAAACAACAAAGCGGGTCTATTCCTCGCCCTCGCCGTCGGCCAAGCCACTAACGGAGTCACTATCGGAAATCCCTCCGATGAGGATGTAGATGTCGTCTCTTATTCCAAAACCCTGGCTTCTTCGACTTCAACATAGAAATCAACACCCTTGTCAATCTTCTCTTCGAGCGCCTGCCGCCTAGCTTGGGAACGAGCATGTTTGATGGCGCACGTCACCTTCTGCGCAGCCTTTTCAGATATCTCTCTGGCCCCGATTATTGGCAGCAACATCATCCCTCTTATACAAACCAACGTGCTCATCTGCCTCGGACTTGGCCACAGATAGCAGAGTTACCTCCTCCTGGGCATTTAAGAGAAGGCCCTGGATTTTAACCAAAGATTCTCTACCAAAGCTATTTTAAGAAGCACACAAATTTCTGATAACCAAAGAATAAACTAATAATTTCAAGGAAATTTGTAATTGGAAAGAAATATGATGCACACAAAGGTAAATGTATTGCAATAGTCGTTCCAATGTCTCTTACAAGTTATATTTTACTCCCTTATATAGGGAATTTCTTTATATAATGTCTACCCTTTTCAATAATTAAGCATTAATGACTAATAACGGCATTAATGTAACGTTACAATAATTAACCGTAATTGTTGCATCAAGGTTATGTAACATGTGGCTCATTAATTGAAGATCTCCGAATCTGTCCTTTATTCTGCCCGGATTCATTCTGACCGTGTCTCTTCATCTTCTCAATCAGGTTGAGATTCCCGTAGCTGATTACCCCGTGGGTGTGCTATTACGTTCCTCATACCTCTTCATATAGTCATGTCCAGTTGTTACGTCTTCATTGCTCCACATAGATTGCTGAATCATCACAATTATTACACGTGTGAAGCTCTTTTTTACCAATACAGATAGTCCCTTAACTTACCATTTATTTACTGATTAATATTTGGTAAGTGGATACTCATTTATGGCGGGAATATTTTGCCGCCGCTTCACTCATTACATTGCATCCCTCTCTGACATAGTCGTCGCTTGTCAGTTCCATTTAATGCATGCACCACATGGCATTCTTAGATTGGTTCTGTAAATTTTCAGCTCCTTTTAGGGCTTTTTGCGGCTGCATCAGTCACGAAGTGACCACTTCAATTATTACTTTCACATCACTGTTTTTTCCATTTTTTGACGGTTTCCTTAGAGTATAAATACCTTTTTTCCCTTTCTTTAGTTTTACGAAAAACTTCTGACCTTCATTCTTTGTTTGCAAATTCTTTGCCTTTGTAAATATGTCTTCTTCAAACCAGCAATCTAAGAGAGTCATCAATGTAGATGATATTACTCCTTCTTATTCTTCGACACGGAGTAGGAGAGGCGGTAGGCTTAGGAGTTTAGGTTCTACTCCTACCAGAGGTTCCTCCCCGTCTTCTTCTAGGTCTGCCATTTCTTTATCTTCTCCAAGGGCTAGGGCTTCTAGATCTTATTCAAAAGGTAGAGAACACAATGAACCTCTGCATGAGCCGAGGGTCGATTTGATAGTACCTGTGGAGTTTTTCTTTGCTAGGGATAGTCACGCCTTAAAAGAACATCTTTCTTCCATGTCTTCTCATGACGGTGCTGACATGTACCCTACCCAGATAACTGAGGGTTTAATATCTCTTGTACGCAGGGAGTGTTACTAGAAGCCTGATTTTCCTGTTGTCGTTCCCAATAGTAATAACCTCTTACAAGGCTGGGTATTATTTTGTTTGTACTTATCCTTTCACGTTAGGATTCAAGCCTCCTATCGACCCCATTATCATCGAGTTTTGTCGATTCTTCAAAGTTTGTCTGGGACAAGTTGGTCCTCTCGTGTGGCGAGTTATTGTGTGCCTTAGATATTTGGCTAATTTAGCTTTGGTCCCATTTACCTTTTATCATCTCATTCACCTCTATTCTCCAATGTTGTTCTGCCAGGGAGTTTTTACTCTTGCTGCTAGGAGTAAAAGGGTGTTAGTAATTCCTGATGATGATAAAGACTGAGGGTGGTACCTCCGGTATGTTGTTGTTCCTACTGCTGGTTTAGTAGGCGAAGAAAATCTTCCCTTCCCTGAGAAGTGGAATCTTTCACGTGAGTACAGTTTTGCTCACATTCCTTTCTTTTTATTTTTGATACTCTATTAGTACCTTAATTGTTTTTTTTGCAGCAATCATGGGAACCGTCGAGAATGTCTCTGGTTTTCGAGATTGGGTAGAAAAACTCTTGTTAACCGCTACATTAGAAGAACGTTCATGGAAATACCTCCCTGGGAGGTTTATTTGGAAAGTTAAGACTCACGGTAAGCAAAGTTTCATGTTTTTACTTCTTCCCTCTTTTCGAGCTTTATTTGACCCTTTTCATTTGGTAGGGTTTCCTGCTCGTGGAGTTTCTGCTGCAGCCGTGTCTGCCCTAAAGTACTCCCTGGAAAAGGCCCAGGAGATCATTTCTGGTTCCTCCTCCTCAAAGAGTAAAGAAAGTGGGTCTAGGACCTTAGAAGAGGAGGAGGAGGAGGAGGGTTTGTTAGCTCAAAGATCGCGTAGGAGAAAGGTGGTCTTTGATGACGAATCTGCACCTGTCATTGACCCTCCTGTGACCAAGTCTGAATTGTCTGCCCCATAGGATACAACTCCCTCTCCCTTCCATGAACCATTTGATCTCTTGTTCCGTGAAGGTTTTGGTACCGTTGCTGATGAAGCTCCCCTGGCTATTTTTTCTCCTCCTGCTCTTAAAGAACTTCCCTAAATTACTCATGTTGTAGTTTCTGCTCCCATGGCTATTTCCTCTCCTGTCATTACTTCTTCTCCCGTGGCTTTTTTTGCCTCTCAGACTTCTCTTCCCGTGACTCTTTCATCTATCCCTGCTTCCGTGCCTTCTGTTGCAGAAGTAGGGTCTTCCAGCAGGGGGAGATGAGGCAGGTGATGATAGAGGTTCCATCAGCCGGTAGCCTCTTTAAAAAGTTAGGCCAAACTGACGTATGGTTGAAACCCTTGATAGGCTCGACTGAGAGAGCTAAGCTGGACAACCATGGTTCCCCTACTTGGGTAAATGAAATTGTGCACTCTTCTTTAAAGGTAAAATTTGTGTTCCTTTGCTAGTGGTCATATACGTTCTTACCGTATCTAATTTATCTCCTTTTGTACATCAATCTTATAGGCACAAAGTTAATGAAGAGGGTTTCCCAAGCGGAGCAGGAAGCAAAGGATTTTCGTATTGAGGAGGATAATTGGAAGGAGCGGTACGAGAGTCTTGAACTTGAAAAGGAGGCAGTGGAGGAAGAAAAATATACCTTGGAGCAGCAAGTTAGGGTGATGTCAGCAAAATTGGCCATTGAGAAGGCGTCTTCGAACCAGGCAGGCAAGGGCAAGAGTGTCTTAGAGTCTTCATTTGCATAACACCTTTGTCGTGCCTCTGAAGAGATTAGGAGTTTGAAGTCCCTATTGGACCAGAAGGAGGAGTATTCGGGTGAACTTGTTCAATCACTCACTCAAACCCAGGAAGATCTCCGCAACTCTTTGGAGAAAGATCAATTCCTAGAAGGGTGTCTCGCTTCTTTAAAGGCCTCTCATGATGCTGCCGTGACTGGAGGGATGAATTAAGAGCTGAAGTTGAGTTGTGGGAGAAAGATTATGAATCTATTGAAGACAAAGCAGCTGTCGATGTTAGCTGGGCTTATATGAACTCTCGTCTCGACACATTGACGGAAATGGGCCAAGAGGATTTTGAATTGGAAGCCGAAATTTCAAAAACCAAGGAGACCATTGAGAAGTCTCAACAAAGTCAAAATCTCTCTTCACCTGAAGGTGAGGTTCCTGATGCTCATGTCTCTTCATCCGAAGTTGCTCCTCCTGCCAGTGAAGACAACCCCCCATTTGAAGAAGTTTAAGAACTTGGTTCTCTTTTTTTTTTTATCAATTGGTGGTTACCCCCAGTCCCATCGAGGGTAAAGTTTGGATCCTTTAAGTTCCCAACTGACAACTTAGGGGCACCTAATGTAAAAATTAATATGTCTTAGACTAAGGTAATTCTTAGTTTATTTTGCCATTATATTAATGCTAGCATGACTTCAGTTTCCTTCGAGTTTTTGTTTCACTCTTTTAAGTTTTTTTTTTCTTTTGCAACAGTTTTTTCGAGTTAATACAAGAGAATAATTGTTTCTGTTTATTACATTTCTTAATAAATACGAGGGTGATGCTTTTTCATCCGTAACTATTTTTCGTTTATAACAGTTTTTTGAATAGGTATGAGGACAATGATCTTTCATTCGTAACTATTTTTATTTATAACAATTTTCTGAATAAGTACAAGGATTTTGTAACTATTTTCATTTATAACAGTTTTCTGAATAAGTACAAAGATGATGATCTTTATCCATAAATGTTTTCAGTTAAAACATTTTTGTGAATAAGTACAAAGATGTGCATTTCCACCTCGTAACTAATGTTCTGCCTTTAACCTGAACATTCGTTTACATTCACGAATATATTTTTCGAAGGTTTTTTTAACCAGGCTATGTATTTTGAGTGTTTGGCTCTTTTGATTTTGCTCGTAATACTTGACTTGTTGGGAAAATGGATCTTTCAGGCTTGAGCTTTTGACTTTTTAGTAGTCTTCTTTGCTTTAGCTTTGCCTTCCATACTGTATAGTCCCCCAAATGTTTGAGCTTTGGAGAATGAGATCTCGAGCACTTGACTATTCCTTCCTTGTGGTCCTTTTCCTGGCAAGGAAAAACATACGGGACTCGAAGGTATATAATTGTTTAAATGATGACCGCTTAACCCTTTAAAACGTCCATCAGAAAGTTGTAAGCCTAGACCGGAAATTCAATTACTTCCTCGTGTCTTTGTAGGTCTAATGTCAACATCTGGTGATGGGTTAACTTTTTGCCTATCATCTAAAATGGTTAGTATAATTTTAACTGTACAAAAGTAAAATCGAATGTAGTGATACCTGACTGAGGGTATTCCTTTTCCTTAGAAGTAATACTTCTTCAAGTGGATGACATTCCAGCTGGTTGATAAGATCCTGCCGTACATAGCCTCCAGCTCATACACGCCTTTCCCAACAATGCCACGGACTTTGTAAGGTCCTTCCCAATTTGGAATTAGCTTTCCTGCACCAGCTTCTTTCGTTGACCGGAAGACTTTTTTGAGAACGAAGTCCCCAATTTTGAAATATCTGAGGTGAGCTTTCCTGTTTTTGTATCGCTCTATGATTTGTTTTTGAGCTGCCAAACATATTAGCGCAGCTTCTCTTCTTTGCTCGAGCAAGTCCAAATTTTTTCTCAACTTGTTATTTGTTTCTTCCGTTGATGTTGTAAACCTTTTGCTTGGTTCACCAATTTCCACCGGTATCAAAGCTTCTGATCCGTAAAAAAGCGTGAATGGAGTTTCTCGTGTGGCTGTTTTTGCAGTTGTTCTGTAAGCCCATAATACTGCCGGTAACTCATCAGGCCAGTTTCCTTTGGATTTCTTTAACTGTTTCTTTAGGTTGTTGACGATGACTTTGTTCGTTGACTCAGCTTGCCCATTAGCCACGGGGTGATATGGTGATGCAGTGATTCGTTTGATTTGCCAACTTTCGAAGACTTTCGTGATTTGAGAGCCTATGAATTGCGAACCATTATCGCATACGATCTCCTTCGGTATTCCAAAGCTGCATATTATGTTTCGCCATATGAAGCTTTTCACTTTTTTTTCACGCACCTGTTTAAAAGATTCTTCCTCCACCCATTTTGTGAAATAATCAGTTAACACGAGTAAGAACCTTACCTTTCCTTTAGCTAGGGGAAAAGGTCCTACTATGTACATGCCCTATTTCATAAATGGCCACGGTGATACCACTAGGTGGAGTAACTCTGCCGGTCGATGTATGTTATTAGAAAACCATTGGCACTTGTCGCATTTAGCTACGAAACTTTAGGCCTCTTCTTCCATTTTGGGCAAATAGTACCCTGCTCTGATTAGGGTTTTGACTAAAGATCTTGCTCCTGCATGATTTCCACTATGTGCTTCGTCGACTTCCTTATTCACGAACTCTGTTTGATTGGGTCCAAGACATTTTGCTAAGGGACCTCCGAACATTTTGCGGTATAGAGAATTGTGAATGAGGCAGTACCGTGCAGCTTTTCGGCGTAGTGCTTGAGCTGTTTTTCTATCTTCAGGTACGGTACCATTATGCAAAAAGTTTAAAATTTCATTTCTCCAATCCCAGGTTAAATTGTTAAATGTTACCTCATTTTTATCCTGGACGATCGCTGAGTGAAATAAGTGAATGACAATTGCATTTTCTTTGTTTGACACTTCTGCAACTGCTGCAAAGTTAGCTAATGCATTCGCTTCTGCATTTTCCTCCCTAGGTATTTGCATAATCTTCCATGATTGGAATTATCTTACCAGGTCTCGTGCCTTTTCCAGGTATTGTTGCATACGAGTCTCTCTTGCGACATAAATCCCCTACATCTGGTTTACTACCAGTTGAGAGTCACTTTTGATCACGATTTGCTTGATTGAGAGTTCACGTGCCAGTTCAAGTCCTGCAATGACAACTTCGTACTCTGCTTCATTGTTAGTTATGGGATTACATTTAATAGCTTGTCGTATCTTTTCACCCGTGGGTGATATTAAAACTATTCCCAATCTAGCTCCTTTTATATTAGAGGATCCATATACCTGGATTAGCCCCGTTAAAGAGCTGTTTCTCTTTTTCTACTTCAGGAATTATGCTGGTATTAAAATCATCAACGAAATCAGCAAAAATTTGAGACTTTATTGCAGTCCTAGGCTGATATATTATGTTATGCTCACTCAATTCTATTTTCCATTTAGCTAATCTTTCCGATAATTCTTGTTTATGCAGAATATTTCTCAATGGGTATGAAGTTACAACAGTAATGGGATGACATTGAAAATATGATCTTAATTTTCTAGCTGCCATAATCAGAGCTAAAGCTAATTTTTCCAGATGTGGGTATCTTGTTTCAGCGTCTAACAAGGACTTGCTAACGTAATAAATTAGAGATTGTTTACCTTTGTCTTCCCTTACCAGTACTGCACTTACATCAATTTCTACTACGGCAAGATAGACATACAGTGTTTCCCCTTCTTTTGGTTTAGACAGTAGCGGGGGTTTTGATAAATATGCCTTCAAATCTTTCAGAGCCTGTTGACATTCCTCAGTCCATTCAAACTTATTCTGTTTTTTAAGAACTGAAAAGAATTTAAAACTCTTTTCCGAAGACCTGGATATAAATCTCCCCAAGGCTGCAATTCTTCTTGTTAGTATTTGCACTTCTTTTTTGCTCGTAATTATATTGGGTATTTCATCAATAGCTTTAATTTGAGCAGGATTTACTTCTATTCCTCTATTTGACACAAGGAAACCCAAAAACTTACCTGATTCTACGCCAAAAGCGCATTTTTCTGGATTAAGTTTCATATTATACCTGCGTAAAATATCGAAGGTAATTGAAAGATGCTGGAAATGATCTTCCGCTAGTGTTGATTTTACCAGCATTTCATTGATGTAAACCTCCATCGCCTTTCCTAGATGTTCCTGGAACAACTTGGTCACTAGACTTTGATATGTGGTTCCAGTGTTTTCAGGCCAAAAGGCATGACTTTGTAACAATAAGTCCCCCTGTTTGTAATAAAGGAAGTTTTTTCCTCGTCTGAGTGATCAATTTTTATCTGATTATAACCAGAGTATGCATACAAAAAACTTAAAACATCGAGGCCTGCAGTGGCATCAATCATTTGATCTGATCGTCGATCACTTGGTTTTTGAATGGTCCATGCTTTCTTTTCTTTTGCTTGACAGGCACGAAGGATAGATCTTCATTTAGTTTGTGAGTAATCACTTCCGGTGGGATACCTATCATGTCTGAATAGGACCAAGCAAAGCAATTTGCGTTAGCTTTTAAATAATCAACTAACTCACCTCTTCTTCTAGGACTTAGCCTCGTGCCTATGTGGACTTTTTGTGCAGGCTTCCGTTCGAACAGTGGAACAGCTTCGAGCTCTTCCGTAGTTGTTTTGATATGTTCATCCTCTTCTGGTTCTTGAATGACATCAGGTCAGGAATCCATGTCCGTATGTTTTGGTATTTCTTCTGAGGTGACCTGGTTCAACTTCTCCTGGCTATCATCTGTCGTACATGTTTGAATAATAATTTCTTCTATACCTATTTGAGCAACAATTTTTTCCGTCTCTGTTTGTGCAACTGTACCTTCCTGAGTGGTTAACTTATCTTTTGATTCTTCCGCTTCTTTGTTATAATGTACCATAGAATTTATACTCCTTAAGGTTTGCTGATCGCCCTCGAATTTGTTGAATTCCCCATTCGGGAAGGAATTTGATTACCAATTGTAGGGTAGATGGTACCGCTCTCATGTCATGGATCCATGGTCTCCCCATGATTACGTTGTAGGCCATGTCAGTATCAATGACTTGGAACCTAGTATTTTTTATTATTCCGTCTGCATAAGTGCTAAGCACAATTTCCCCTTTTGTTATGACCGTAGAGTTATCAAACCCAAATAAGGCTCGTGCTTTTGGAATTACTCGATCCTCCATTAACATTTCTTCCACAACTCTTGATAGGATAAAGTTAACTGAGCTACCTGGATCAATAAACACTCTTTTTACGTTAGTGTCATGTATAAGTAAGGATATTACCAGTGCGTCATTGTGTGGGATTATTAATTCGTTGATGCATGCATCGTAGAATGATATATTGTCTGCTTCCAAATCTTCACTAATCCGCTTCCTGTGCGTAATTGTGAATTTTGTGGTTCCTTTGCAGACTACTCCATTTACCTCCTCACCCCCGTGTATTACGTTGACTGTTCGTTTTGGAGATGGTGGTTTTGGTGGTTCCTGCCTGTTCTTCATATATGCATGCCTACCTTTTTCACTAAACAATTCTGTTAGGTAACCCTGTTTTAATAATTGTTCTACCTCACCTTTCAAAAATCTGTAGTCTGACGTTCTGTGTCCATAGTCATTATGGAACTCACACCAGAAGTTTGGGTTCCTCTTATTTGGGTTCGACCTCATTTCTTTGGGCCATCGAACCTTATCTCTCATATTTCTCAATACTGCAATTAATTCAGAAGTACTTACATTGAAGTTGTGTTCTCCAATTCTTGTATTACCTCTGCTTTGTTCATCTCAATCCTTTCTGGATCTTGATGAGGACGAGCTCGTATCTCTATTTGATGGTCTATATTCTGACCGACTGTTTTCAAACCCGGAACAAGTTTCTCGTCCCCAAGGTCCCATATAACGGTCGTACCTGTTCTTGCATGTTCTCCTTTCCGGTTCGGAGCGTCTAAATATGGTTCGATCTTTAGTTTTTGATTGGGCAATGGTATCCTCCTCTATTCGAAGCTTGGTACTATACCTGTTATAGACATCGTTCCATGTTGTGGCGGGAAATTCTCTAAAGCTTTCTTTGAGCCTTCTCGTGGCTTATGAACTTTTGTCATTTAAATTGCTTGCAAATGCCATGGCTGCCCAATTGTCAGGTACCCTTGGTAGCATCATTCATTCACGTTGGAACCTGTCTACAAATTCACGAAGCAACTTCGTGTCTCCCTATTTTATTTTGAATATATCCTCCATTCTTTTTTTGACTTTTTGCACACCAGAATGCGCTTTTATAAAAGAATTTGTAAGGTCAGCAAAAGAATCAATAGATTTTTCAGGTAAAAGAGAATATCATGTTAAAGCTCCTTTAATGAGTGTTACTCCGAACTTCTTGACTAGTACTGACTCAATTTCTTGTTTAGTGAGGTCGTTGCCTTTTACCCCGGTGGTAAAAGCAGTTACATGATCACATGGATCAGTTGTCCCATCATACTTGGGAATGTCTGGCATCTTGAATTTCTTGGGAATAGGCAAGGGTGCTGCACTTGGTTTCCAAGGCTGTTGAAAATATCTATCAACGTCAATGCCTTTGATAACAGGTGGTACTCCAGGAATTTGTTTGATTCGATCATTTTGTTCCTTCACCTGTTTTCGCAAGGTTAGTAATAAAGATTGTAATTCTGGCCTATTGAACATACCTGGTCTTGCTTCGAGGAATTCGTTAGGTGTACCCCCACTTCCTGAGTTCGCTAATCCAGATTGAGGATTTTTTACAGTTAGGGTATTGTTAGGAGGCAGTGTAGGTGATGCTTCCGGTATCCCCCTCACGAAGTCTTGTAAGTCTTGGTTTACATATCCAGCAACCATTTGTTTCACTTGATCTTGTTCTCTTGTTTGATCGTTATCGTTATGATTATTGTTTTGAGTAGTAGATCTTTTTGGGGATGGTACCCTTGAACCCCGTGGGGTTCCAGCAGGTGATGGAACTGGAGTTCCAATCCTCTGTTGGTTGTTATCGTTGGTGTTTGACATAATTCGGAGAATGTTTGCTTGAAAGTAAACAAATATTATTAGACTCTCAGTAACAGAACCAATTTATTTACCAAAGAATTAGATTCTCTGCCAAAGCTATTTTAAGAAGCACACATGTTTCTGATAACCAAAGAATAAGCTAATAATTGCAAGGAAATTTGTAATTGGAAAGCAATATGATGCATAAAAAGGTAAATGTATTGCAATAGTCGTTCCAATGTCTCTTACAAGTTATATTTTACTCTCTTATATATGGAATTTCTTTATATAACGTCTACCCTTTTCAGTAATTAAGCATTAATGACTAATAATGGCATTAATGTAATGTTACAATGATTAAACGTAACTGTTGCATGAAGGTTATGTAACGTCTGTCTCATTAATTGAAGATCTCTGAATCTGCCCTTTATTCTGCTCGTATTCATTCTGACCGTCTCTCTTCATATTCTCAATCAGGTTGAGATTCCCGTAGCTGATTACCCCGTGGGTATGTTATTACGTGCCTCTTTGCCTCGCACCTCTTTATAGAGTCCTGTCCAGTTGTTACATCTTCATTGCTTCACATAGATTGCTGAATCATCACTATTATTACACGTGTGAAGCTTTTTTTACCAATACACCTAGGTCGATGTCAAGTCGCCTCGCAAGAAGTCCCTCTCCGAGACTATGGCCTTAATCCGCTCCTTCAGCTCAAGGGTCTCTCTATCCTTGAATGCAGCCTCTTCCCGAAGCTGCTCCACCAGAGCATTCTTTTGCTCTATCTGTGAAAACAAATCAAGTTAGTGAAAACTAATTTGTGGAAGCATGGAAGCAAACCCACAGATTCCATTCTACCTGCTCGTCGAAGCTGGCCCGAAGGGCTTGTAACTCATCTTCCTTTCGGGCTAAGGAAGTCCTCAACTCTTTTAGCTCGGAGGTAAACATCTCAAGCTCCCGCTCGTGGAAAATGAGCTCGTCGTTTAACTTGGAGAAAACTTGGCCATACACTTTCTTGGCCTACAATACAAAGGAAGACGGTTAAACGAGCAAAAGTGAAAATTCGGTACAACGGACAATGTATCATGAAAATCACCTGTTAATGATGTCTCTCGACCTCCTCAAAGGTGACATGGTCGTTTTCCTCTTCGACACCATCAAACAAGTCCTTGAATGCATCGTCTCCCTCCCCCCCCCCTCCCGAAAGATGTCTTCATCGGAGGCGCCCCTGTCCCGGACATCCCTTATCTCCCCAGGGGAAAAGTAAGGGCCCAAAGTGGAGTCGTGCACAGCATCAATGCCGAGCCCTTCGAACTCTTTGATGCGGGCTGTGTCATGTCCTGAGAATGGCTCAAGGACTGCACCCGAGCCTCCGTAAAAGATCCTCTCCGAGCGAGGGTGGGAAACATAGGCCATCTTAGACTCTGTGGCCCTATGATCAACAAACTTCGAAACGACCACGTTCCGCCTTACCCTATGCGCCAAAGGACGGTCATCCTCATCGACATCTTCGTCTGCGGCACGGGGGCTCGCGGCAGCGACCGAAGTCGAAACTGTAGCTTTGGTTTTAGACTTACGGGTCTTGGGTTTCTTTTACTTAGGAGATTCCTACGGTGCCTCTTTTCTCCTTTTCTTACCCCCGTCGGGTTTTGAAGTTCCCTCTTCACCAGGAGGGGGCGGCCTCATCAGCAGGGTATCACCAAGACCTGCATATGAAGGATATATCAGACATTCTGCTTCTAAGGGAGCTCATGCGAGGTTTGACGGTAGAGAACTTACCATGATTCATGGCCTGCCATCTCGCCTTCGTTAAGATGCGCCAAGATCGCTCATTATATGAAAAGGCGAAATCCATTTGTTTGACCCACCCCGATAGATCTTGAATCATGTCGAGATACCAAGTCGTAGCTGCATGATCAAAAGAGGTTAGTTCAGAAAGAGAAGCAGGGGAATAGAAAATATTCTATGGTACTTACGTGCCTTATTCCACTCTTCCAGGAACGGCATCCTATCGGCAGGGATGATATCAGAGGTTCTCACTCTAACGAACCTGCTCATCCACCCCTGATCTCTGCCTTCATCAGTGCTCGCAAAGAACGGCTTCGCAGACTGATGCTGAAGTTTGATTAAGCCTCCTCGGAAGAGACGGGGGTTTTACAACCTTCTAAATGATCGAGGGTAAGGGTCATCCCCTCAATCTGATTGGAAAAGAATCAAAGTGTATACACTATCCTCCAAAATAAAGGGTAGATCTCACCAAGTGTCACCCAGTATCGGTGACAAAAATCGAGGATCACCAGGTCTACATGTGGAGACGAGGGTTCGACAGGGCCCAGGGTAAATGGGTACGTGTAAACGATAAGGAAGCCCTATTTGTAAGTCGTTATATTCTCCTAAGCATTAGGGATTTCAACTTGAACTGCATCTCCCCAGCAACAATCTGTTCTTACTCTCTCTACTCCAGATACAACACTGTTGTACCTAGACCTGGGCTCACACCGGCTCGGTGTGTTAGGAGGCTTGTCGATGGTAAGGTCAGAAACTGTTACGAAATAATCGGGGACACATTGCTCGATGCTCGGTGGTTTATTTTTTTTATCCTTAGACGGGCAAGCGGGGGAGGAAACGCTTTCTTTTTAAGGTATTGTGTTAGAAGTTTTGGCCATGACTGTATCAAAGCTTTTAAGAAAAGAGACAAAAAAATGAGCACATGAAGGGAGTGAATGTGGGAAAACTTGAATGGTAGCTCAGAAGATTTGAAGATGGTTGTAAAAGTGTTGATTGTGTGCGAGTATGGTATTTATAGAGATCGTGGGGGCAACACTCGAAGAACGGAAAGGTCGGACCTTTGGCTGGTCGTGGGTTTTTGGGTAATCGTGCTGACGACTACCTTTGTGCGGCTTTCCGAAGCAGATTATTTAATGTTCTAACAGAGTGATGTCATGATAGGAATGTCAAGAAAACAAGATTTTCTAGACCGTTTCTTGTCGTTCTACTCTAAGAAACCCGGGGACTATATGTGTACGGTTAATATCGGAGAGACCGATTTTGCATTTGTCATGGTGCGATTCTAGGTGAAATTCGATGTCTAACCTCGAGCGTCCCTTATGTGCGACTTCAAGGAAAGGCAGGTCTGAAACTAACGAAATCAAGTGGCACGAAGGCTGAAGTGACTGAGTCTGTGACAAAGTACAAATACGTACTCAGACATTAAAAAATTATATCATTCGCAAATCTTTGTAATAAATAATAGTGTACTATGTTGGGATTTCCCCTCCTATATAAAGGAGACCCTTATTATTTCTTGCACACATGATATCCAACACAGGGAACAAGAACATTCTCTGCTTTATCACTCAAACATTCCTTATTATCTCTCTATTTGCTCATTTATTTACATTTATTGCATTTCATCAATTGTTCTTCATTTATGGCTCATTATTGATCATAAATAACATACTCTAAAATATATAAAGCTGTTATAGATTTATCAATCATTCAACGGTAGCCCCGAGCCTCGATCTCAAGGATCCCCCGAGGCCAATATCGAACATCTGATTCGAGGCATCCCGGTTTGCTTATCTTTGATTTCATACTGTTTTCATTCTATCTGCTTCAATCGCACTTAGCATCAACAACTTAACAACTAGTATTAAAATAAATCGCATATTTTTAGAATCACATAATAAAATATAATTATAATTACCATTTTCAAGGTAAACAGCGCCATCACGACGGGTTGGGATTTTTTGTCATGACACGTTTTTGCGAAGTTGGACTCATAAATGCAATATCTGGGGAGGGGTTATGATCTTTGCAAATGCGAGGTGGCTATCGCAAATGCATGTTGGGGGTATTCTCTTTTGCGATGGGAAGGTCACAAAAGCAAATTGGAGCTAGGCTGGACAGTCTTTGCAAATGTGAAGCTCGTCTTTCTTTTTGTTAGTAAGGATCAATCAAAAATGCAATCATTGTGTCACATATGCGATATTAAAGGGGTTGGGTAGTTGTTCTCTTTCACGAATAGTGGTTAACTTTTGCAAACATCGCAATGGCGAATAAGAGTTCTCTATTGCGACATTTGCAACTGGGTAAAAGCTGGGGAAAACGGGACTTAGCTCATTTTACACCATTTCTAAACCCTAGACACTATTGAGGCCATTTCTTGAGATATTTTTTTCCCCAAATTCATTGGTAAGCAACTCTAGTTTATTTCATCAATTCCCATTACTTTTTCATCAATTCTATGAATTTCAGGGTAGCAATTACGGATTTTGGGTAGAAATTAGGAATTTTAGAAATTTGAGATTTCGACCTCAAATTGAGGTCTGATTTCGAAAAAAATCACATAATCTGGCTTGGGGTGAAAGGGTAATCGGGATTTGTCTTGAATCTCGGATTTCGACCAAGTGGGCCCGGAGTTGACTTTTGTTGACTTTTTCAAATAAGCTAAAAATTGAACCTTTTTTATTTGTGGGTAGTTTTTAAAGCTTGTTTTGAATTATTTGATCTATATTTGGCTAAATTCAATTGGTTTGGAAGTTTTTTCTAAAGGAAAGTTCATGATTTATTGTTGATTTAATTCCGGAAGGAGGTAAGTATCGTTTTAACTTTGACTTGAAGAAATTAGGACTTGTATGGTCTATTTGCTTTGTGAATTTTGTGTGGGACGGTGTCTATGCAAGGTGATGGGTGTATATGCACTGTCATAAGTTAAAACATGCAGGGGGGGGGGGGGTATTTACCTTTAGGTCATCATTTATTCCATGTTATATCTTGTTACTTGCTTTGATTGCTACATGTCTAGACTTGTTATTCATGCCTTATTTGTTATCTGTTTCTGTTTATTCATTACTTGATCATTACATGCTTGCATGTTATATGCTCTCATATGTATTAACTGAACATTTTCACCGTTCCATGTCTTTACTTGCCTTTTTTGCCTTTACCCATTTGTTGCAGTTTATTAAGTTATATCCAATTGTGTGAGCCCTTGGCTATTATTGCGCTAATAATTTGTCAAAGTTTTTGAATAAGAGGTATTGGTTATCAGTTGTACTTGTACTTCCTTGGTGTTTTAGATGCTTTAGTGTCTTTTGCGTTGGGATTTCTGATTAGGTTGTGTTGAATTGTTAATGATAGTGAATTGATATGGGAATATGTTGCGCACCGCAACAGAATGCAAATAAATTGATAAAGGGAATGGGTTGCACTCTGCAAATGATGTTGATATGATAATGGGATCGGGTTGCACGCCACAATAAAATTTGACATGATATTGGTATCGGGTTGC
Source organism: Nicotiana undulata (assembly GCA_005239495.1). Taxonomy (NCBI): domain Eukaryota; kingdom Viridiplantae; phylum Streptophyta; class Magnoliopsida; order Solanales; family Solanaceae; genus Nicotiana; species Nicotiana undulata. The sequence continues at coordinate 39,248 of ML242627.1, read as the reverse complement.
GCGTCGCAACCGGGTAAGATATGTTGTAACTATTTGTAGCTGTGATTTTTTTAATTTCTATGCTTTGATATGATGATTATGAGATGATGTTATTCTGGGAGTCTCTGTTAGTTGACCTTCAGGTTCCGTTCTTGTGAGTCTATTTGTTTTCTCTATATTTTTGTTGTCTTTTATTTATTATTCGTACATGTTTATAATGAGTATCTTGTCATAGCCTCGTCACTAATTTATCGAGGTTATGCTCGGTACTTATGAAGTACATAGGGTCGTTTGTACTCATACTACACTTATACACTTTTTGTGCAGATCTCGGTATTGGTCTTAGCAGTGCATATACGAAATTGCCTGGATTAAATCTATTCAGGAGACTTGAGGCAGAGCTGCATAATGTTCGTAGTCGTTAAAGTCCCTTTCCTTGGTTGTTTTACTTTTTATCTTGTCTCAAACTATTGTATCTCATTTCAGACCATGTTTGAGGATTCTAGTCGCTCATGTAGTTGTTACTCCATATTTCTGGGGTAAGTATAGACCGCGTTACTTATGGATTTATATATATAAGAGCATTTTAGTCGTTAATTATTAATATTCTATTTTTGAATTGTTAAAATTGGTTAAATCTTTAGCTAACATTGCTTGCCTATGAATTGGATGTTAGGCGCCATCAAGGCCCCGTAGTTGGGATTTCGGGTCGTGATATGTTGGTATCAGAGCACTAGGTTGCATAAGTCTCATGAGTCATGAGCAAGCATAGTAGAGTCTTGAGGATCGGTACGGAGACGTCTGTACTTATCTTCTAGAGGTTATAAGGCTTCAGAAATTTTTTCATTTTATTCTTTCTCTATCGTGAAACTTTATTCTATCGCTGAAGTTTGAATCATTCTTCTGTTAATCTCTCTCAAATGGTGTGGACATGTACGACATCCATAGTTGATTAGGAGCCGGAGGTAGAGGAAGATCACAGCTAGAGCACGCACAATAACACCTATTGTAGAGCCTCAAATTGAGCAGGAGGAGGAGATCTATGTTCCGAACCGCCAGCTGGACCTACTCAAGTCCATAAGGGGTTCATTGTCACGCTCGTTCTTCTAGACGCCCTAGTCCACCTGGTTGGTCTTATGGATAGTGTGGCACAGGCTAGTGTGTTCCTTACGGCACCAGTTATCTCTCAAGCTGGGGGAGGAGCCTAGACTCCCGCTACTCACACTCTAGAGTATATGTCTCACAGACATCAAACCTCAGCAGTTCTACCAGTTGGGGAAGCTCAGCCGGTTGTTTTTGTACAACCTGGGGAGAGGCCTGCGATGTCAACTGAGGAGCTTCATAGTTGGACAAGTTTACCAAGTTTTTCCCCCTCAATTTAGTGGTTCACCTTCTGAGGACCCCCAGGATTTCTTAGACCATTGCCATTAGATATTGCGCAACATGGGTATAATGGAGACCAATGTAGTTGATTTCAAAGTGTTTCAGATGACTGGCTATACCAAGAGAAGGTGGTAGGATTAGGTTCGGAGTAAGCTAGTAGGTTAACCTTATCTTACTTGGGCTTAGTTCTCACAATTGGTTTTGGAGAAGCTCATTCCCTTCACTCAGAGAAATGATCCCTGTAGTCAGTTTGAGTGCCTTCAGCAGGGCAGCATGATCGTTACTCAGTATGAGACTTGATATGTGGATCTATCATGCCATGGAGCTATCTTGATTATTACTAATAGAGAGAGGGTGAGGAGATTTATAGATGACCTTACCTATGGCATCAATCTACAGATCGACAGAGAGAATAAGGATCATATTTATTTCACTCAAGTTATAGAGATTGTTAGACGAGTCGAGGGGATTTATGGATAGGGTAGGGAGGCCTTATCTAAGAAGAGGCCTCGTCATTTTGGTGGTTTTGGTTGTGCCTCATTATATCAGCTTAGTTTAGTTAGCACTGCAGTCTCATGGTTCTTCAAGTGGTCACGTTGCGTATGGGTCTCGTTCTAAGCAATGGGTATTCAATGCACCTTTAGCTCATATTAGTGCACCACTGCTATAAAGTTACTACGGTGGTCATTCAGATCATCAGGGAAAATCTCAGACTCAGTAGTTATGCCAGTCGAAGGGTTGTTTTGAGTGCGGTGACAAAGGTCATATCAGGAGGTACTGTCCTAGATTAAGGAGCAGCAGACATTCCAGCATCAATTTTTCCACCTCCCGCTCAGCAAACTAGAGGCGAGGGTCAAGAAGCCAGACGTGAAGGTCAGATAGCTAGAGGTGGAGGCCAATCAGTGAGGGGTCGTCTGAGAGATGGAGGTAAGATTGGTGGGGCTCAAGCCCGTTGATACGCATTTCTAACTATACTAAAGGCGGAGTCGTCTGATGTAGTCATCACATGTATTGTTCCGATTATCCATAGAGATGCATCAATTTTCTTTTATCCGAGTTCCACGTATTCGTATGTGTCATCCTATTTTGCTTCATATTTGGATATGTATCATGATTCCTTGAGTTCTCATATTTATGTGTCTATGCTTGTCGGGGATTCTATTGTGCTGGACTGAGTCTCTCGTTCCTATTTAGTTACTATCAGGAGTTATGAGAGTAGGGTTGTCCTTCTATTACGTTATATGGTGGATTTTGATGTGATTCTAGGAATGGATTTGTTATCACTATATTATTTATCCTGGATTGTCACGCCAAGACTATGATTCTAGCTATGCCAGGTTGCCTCGATTGGAATAATAGGGACTCTTAGTCACTCCACTAGTAGGGTCATCTCATATGTGAAGGCTCTGCGTATTTTTTGAGAAGGAGTGTTTGGAAAATTTGGCTTATATCCGTGATTCTAGTGCGGAGGTTCCTTCCGTGGTTTCAGTTCCAGTGGTGAGAGAGTTCCCAAAGGCGTTTCTTTCTGATCTGTCGGGTATGCCATCCAACCGAGATATCAACTTCTGCATTGATTTGGTTTCGGGAACTCGGTCCATTTCCATTCCACCATAACATATCCAGTTGAGGTGAATTAAAGGAGCAGTTGCAAGATTTGCTTAACAAGAGATTTATTAGACCTCGTATCTCGCCTTGGGGTGCACTGGTATTGTTTGTGAAGAAGAAGGACGGATTGATGAGGATGTGCATAGACTATTGATGGTGAATAAGGTCACTATCAAGAACAAGTACCCGTTACCAATGCTTGATGACTTATTTGACCAGCTTCAGGGTGCAAAGGTGTTTTCCAAGATCGATTTGAGGTCGGGCTACCATCAGGTGAAGATTAGGGCATCAGATGTCCTTAAGATAGCTTTTCGGACTCGGTATGGTTACTATGAGTTCTTGGTGATGTCATTTGGCTTGACTAAAGCCCCACCGTCCTTTAAGAACTTGATGAACTAGGTTTTCAATCCTTATCTGGATTCCTTCGTGAACATCTTCATTGATGATATTTTAGATTACTCTCGCAGTCAATAGGAGCATGAGAAACACCTATGGATCATACTTCAGACTCTGAGGGATCATCAATTATATGCCAAGTTTTATATTTGTAAGTTCTGGTTGGAATCGATTGACTTTTTGGGGCATGTTGTATCCTCCGAGGGAATTAAGGTGGATCCTAAGTGTAACCCCCCCCCCCCCATATTTTTGTAACTAAAAGTACGTCATAAGCAAACAAAAGTAGGACAAAAAATGAGATAATCTTTAAAGTATATAAATTAAGTTAATCATGTTATATCGAAGGTTAAAAATATTGAAGATCATGAACAACAAGTACAAGGAGGTTTAGAAGGTTTAGAAGCTAAATGAATTGAAGAAAATGATGTTTCGTCGAAATTTGACAAGTTGGGAATGTTATTACATGTAATTTACATGATAAGGAGGTTATATTATTAGTTATATTGGTCGTATGATAGTTGTGTGTTATGCTTTGAAGTCAAGAGAGTTGTGGAACAAAATTCGATGAAAATCATCACAAGTTACGTTCATAAACTTTACTGAACTTTGGGTCAAATGTCACTGCGATTTTATCCTAATATACTTAGAGTTACGGGGTTATCCACCCATGACACTGAAGATCTATGAGTCTGTTTTCTAATGCATTAAACTGTTTGTCAATACGATATTGGAGTAGAGAGAGATATGTGTTTTTACGAGCCTGTGCAGACTGTTAGGTGACAAGTAGGTGTGTCACCTACTTGCTTAAATGAGAGGATTAAATATTTCCAAAAGGGGGATACTTTGGGTCGGCCAAAGTTCCCTTTTAGGTTTTTATCTCCTAAAAATATTAAACTCATTATATAGAAAATAACCAGAGATAAGCCCGTGCAAAAATCCTCCCAAAAATTAAACACAAACCCTAATTGATTTTCTTTTCTTTTCAAATACTAGTCGAATGAAAACTTAGGGTTTGAAGAATCCAAGATCGGATCTGAGTTATTAAAAAAATACAGTAAGTTTAATTCTCTATTTCATACATTTTTTCTGCTGGAAATGTATGGAAAGTCGTTAAATAATTGTAAGAACTCACTGGACGATGATCAGAAGCCTTGAGTTCGAGTTATTCAACTTGCAGTGGACTATTTTGTGGGTTGTTTCTTGTTTCTGTTGAATTGCGTGTTTTGCTACTATTTTAGGGAGTTTTGGAGGATAAATGGTGTGGATAAACACAACATAAATTCATGGTGGTGTGCTAGTCGTTCATCGTAACATTTTTGGGTCGTTTGACACTACTATGATGGTCGTTTTGTATATGAAGAGATTGGGGTGTGTTGGGCTATTTTATAGTATTTTGTGGTGTGTATAAGGTTGGAAAATAATGTATATATGTTGTTATTGTTGTGTTCTTATGTTGTTTTTGTTATCTCGAATTGAGAGGAGGTAATGATTATAGGGGAGATGTTGCCCGTTTTAATATAAAATAAGTTTGTCTTCGTTGTGCGATAGGTGTACCTTTCGTAACTTAATGATAGTATAATTGTTGTTGTTGTAGATTAAGGTGAGAAGAGATTATTTCAACGTGGTTATTGGAAATATTGTGATAAGGTACGTTAAGGCTAAACATTTCCTTCATTTTGGCATGATCTTGTAACTACATGTGTTTGATAACGAGACCTAAAGATAAGCCCGTACTCCTGAATTTACGTACATTATTCTAGTCTAATAAGTTATAGTATTCTCCCTTATCAGGACTTTATATTTAGTTAAGTATTGTCTTTTTTCAGTCAAGAGAGTAGAGGGTCTATAATGTACAGTATTACAATATTTTCACCACCACCGAGCTATAATCGATAGGCAGGACCCTATTGGGCAACCTCTCATCAGACGGTAAGTTATATACCGAGCTTACTGCGGCCGAGAACCTATGAGTGATTCCATAATGGTCGTGATGCCGAGCCTAGTATGGCCCAGTGCCTATGAGAAAGCCTACTACGGCTGAGCAGTTACACGTTTTGAGCCTTATAGGGCCGGAGACCTATTTTACTTACTATATTGAGATAGTTGAGTCAATATCACCAGGTAAGTATATCTCTAGATCATCTTCGACTCCCAGTTACTTTCAGTTATTATACTATCAGTTTAGTTTAAGCTTTCAGTTATTCTATTGCCTTACATACTCAGTATATTATTTCGTACTGACGTCTCTTTTTGCATCATGCATACATGTTCGGATAGACAGACAAGTTGTCCTCCTCCGTAGGTGTTGTCCGTGTTCAGCTTGATTAGTAAAATCTACATCCTTAGGAGTTGACGGGTCTAGGGTTTTGATACATATTGTGTATATATATATATATATTGGGTAGGTCGGGGCCCTGTTCCGACCACAATAAATCTATCAGTAGAGGCTTGTAGACATATCTTGTCAGTTAGTGCAGTATGCTGAACTTGTAGGCCTTGTATGTATATTTTTGTTGTCTTGTCAGCTGTAGTAGTTATGACGTCCTTGTCGGTCCAGCTTTATATTGATGTTTAGTCAGAGCTAGTTTTCGTTCAGTTTTCTATTTTGTTTCACAAATTGTCTTGCAATGTGGCCCTATGGTTAAATTATAACATTGTATATTCAGAGTCCCTCAATATCAAGATGATACGCTTGGGTAAGTGAGGCACCAAGTTCCGGTCTCGCCCCCCCTCCTCCCCCCAAGTTTGGGGCATGATAATAAGAAGATTAAAGTTGTACAAAAGTGGCCTAGACCTACTTCAGCTATAGAGATTCGGAGCTTCTTGGGTTTGGCGGGTTATTATCGCCTATTCGTGGAGGGATTATTATATATCTCAGCTATACTAGCCAAGTTAATCCAGAACGGTGCTCTTTTCAGATAGTCCAGTGAGTGTGAGGTGAGCTTTTAGAAGATTAATACTACATTGACTACATCCCAAGTATTGGTGTTATCTACATGTTCGGGATCTTACATTCTGTATTGTGATGAATCGCATATTGGGCTTAGCACGGTATTGATGCAGGACGATAAGGTGATTGCCTACGCGTCTCGTCAGGTAAAGGTTCATGAGAAGAATTATCTTGTGCATGATTTAGAGTTAGAAGCCATTGTTCATGCGCTAAAGATTTGGAGGCACTATCTATATGATGTTCACGTGAGGTCTATACCGACCATCTGAGTGTCCACCACATGTTCAAGCAGAAGGACCTTAATTTGCGACATCAGATTTGGTTAGAGTTTTTGAAAGACTATGATATCACCATATTATATTGTCTAGGTAAGGACAATATAGTGGCCGAATCGTTGAGTAGGATGGCGGAGAGCATGGGCAATTTTACATATTAACCGACAGTAAAGAGGCCACTAGTTATGATATTCAGGCTTTAGCCAATCGATTCGTGAAGTTGGATGTTTCGTAGCCTATCCAGGTTCTTGCTTGTGTTGTGTCAAAGTCAAAAGTTATTGTAGCATTTCAAGGCTTTCCAGTTTAATGATCCTCACTTGTTGGTGTTGAGTGGTACGGTGCAGCAGGGCAGTGCCAAGGAGGTTGCAATTGGACATGATGGAGTTATGCGGCTTCAGGGCCAAATTTGTATTCCAAATGTTGATGGGTTGAGAGTGTTGATCCTTGAGGAGGCTCATATTTCACGCTATTCCATTCACCCAGGTATCACGATGATTTACCGTGATTTGAAACAGTACTATTGGTGGTGGGGAATGAAGAAAGATATTGTTGATTATATCTCTCGGTGTTTGAATTATCAACATGTGAGGTACGAGCATCAAAAACTGGGTGGGTTGACCTAGAGATTCAAGAAATCATAGTGGAAGTGGGAGCACATCACTATGGATTTTGTGTAGGCTTACCATGGACCTTGAGAAAATATGGCGCAATCTGGGTTATTGTGAACCCGTTCACTAAGTTCGCACACTTCACTCTGGTGATGACTTCCTATTCTTTAGAGATGTTGGCTCAGATTTAAATGTAGGAGATTATCCACCTGCACGGTGTGCCCATTTTCATCATTTCTAACCAGGGCACACATTTCACATTTGCATTTTGGAGAACTATGCAGCGTGAGTTGGGCACGCGAGTTTAGTACCATGTTTCATCCTCAAACGAACAATCTAAATGCACCATTCAGAATTGGAGGACATGATGTGGGCATGCTCTATGGATTCGGGGGTAAGTGGGACCAATTTTTACCTCTAGCAGAGTTCTCCTACAACAACACCTATTAGTCAAGCATCCATATGGATCCGTACGAGGCCTTATATAGGAGGCAATATCATTTGTCGGTGGGCCCGGTGAGGCTAGATTGTTGGGAATTGATTTGGTAAGTGTAAAAGGTTAAGGTGATTCGGGAGCGACTTCGTACAAATCAGTCCAGGAAAAAGAGTTATGCGGACCGGAAAGTTCAAGATTTGACTTATTTGATAGGTTAGAAGGTTCTTCTTTGAGTGTCGCATATGAAGGGCATGATGCCTTTTGGGAAAAAGGGCAAGTTGAGACTGGGTTTATTGGCATGTTTGAGATCTTGGAGAGAGTTGGAGAGGTTGCTTATAGACTTGCATTGCCTCCTAGCCTAGTAGGGGTACATCCAGTATTTGACATTTCCATGCTTTGGAAGTACCATGAGGATAGCTCACATGTTTTACACTTCATCACGGTGAAACTTGATGAGAATTTGACCTATGAGAAAAAGCCAGTGGATATTTTAGGCCGACAAGTTTGGATGTTGAGGTCTAAGAGTTTCCCTTCTGTGAAAGTGCAATGAAGAGGTCAGCCGATTGAGGAGGCTACGTGGGAGTCCGAGTTCGATATGAGGAGTATAAACCTGCACCTTTTTACCATCCCAGGTACTTTTCTATGTCCATTCGAGGATGAACATTTTTATACATGCAGACAATGTAACGACCCGATATGTTATTTTGAGTACTAGCCTTTATTTTTGCTTTTCCAGACTTCTCCTAACTCCATTTGATGATTTATGCCTTTCTTGCGAGGTCCGTGTCATTTTCCTAAAAGTTTTCATGTGAAATTTTAAAGAAAAAAATGATGTTTGACTTAAAATAAAGTTTGGGTTGACCATAGTCAACATTTTTAGTAAACGACCTCGGGTAAGTACTTTGACGATTCTGGTAAATTCATATGGTATTTTTGGTCTTGTATGTATGCTTGGTTGGGGTCTTGGGTGACCCAGCATGTTTCGGCTCATTATTTAAAAAAATTAAAAAAATGAGTTTCAAAGTTGAATTTTTTATTTTTGATGATCGATTCTTGATGTTTGATGTTCTTTTGATTATTTGAGTGAGAGTGTAACGACCCAGCCGGTCGTCTCGCGTATTAGGACTCTGTTCCCTCAAATGAAACCTTCCATAGCGGCTACTCGTGCTTTATGACTTGCGGGAGCGGGTGGTTCGGGATTTGGGAATGAATTGGATGGTTTAGGAACACTTGGTTCCTTAAGGTTGGCCTATTTGGCCAAGTTTGACTTCGGTCAACATTTTTAGCAAACAACCCCGGAATCTAGTTCCGACAGCTGCAATAGCTCCGTATGATGATTTCGGACTTGGGCGTATGTTCGGCTCGGGTTTCTGATGACCCGGGAGCGTTTCAGCGCCCGAAATGGAAATAAGGATTTCCTTAAGTTTAGAATTTGGCCTGGAACAGGACTTCATTCTATCGAGGTCCGAATGGAATTTTGGGACCATCAATAGTTACGTATAGTCATTTATGACTTGTCTGCAAAATTTGGAGTCATTCCGAGTAGTATAGACCCGTTCGGCGCCATGAAGCGAATTCTAGAATTCTTAAGTTTGAATAATTTTATTTTGGGATTTAATTTTGAGTTCCGTTGTTTATTTTCATGTTCCGGAAGTTTGAGCGAGTCCGTATCATGAATAAAGACTTGCCGGTGCTTTTGGACGGGGCCCCGAGGGGCTCGGGGGTGTTTTAGACCCCTGGAAGGTAAGTTGGAAAAACCAGAAATTTCTCTATCTGGTTTCCTTCTCTGCGATCGCATAAGGTGGGTCGCGATCGCGGAGAAGGATTTTGCTGGGCTGCTGATTGTCCTCTGCGATCGCAACTATCCCCTTGCGATCGCATAGGTCCGGGCCCCAAATCTTCGCGATCGCAGCCCTTTCACGCGATCACATTGAGTCGCAGCTGGGCCGGGTGAAATTGTTCATCGCGATCGCAGGACTTCTGCCGCGATCGTAGAGGTCAGACCAGATGGTCTTCGCGATCGCAGGACTTCTGATGTGATCGCAGAGGTCAGTACAGTTTCCCTTCGCGATCGCAGGCCTAGTGTCACGATCGCGGTTAAGCATTTCCTGGGCAGTATTTAAATTCCAAATTACGGGTTTTCTTCTTCATTTTCAATACCCAACCTCCATTAAAGCTCCTCAAAGCTAGGGAAAAGCTATCCAAGATCAAGTTTCTTAAGGTTAGTGTAATTTCCTCTCTAAATTCATGGATTAATTATGGAAATCCAACTAGTTTACCTATTAAAATATCAAATCATGGGAAAATTGGGTAGAAAATTCTAGGGCTTTGATAATTAGTGAATTATCCCTTTTTAGCCATGAATTCCTAAATAAATTATGTAATTACGATCCTTAGGCTTCGGGTTATTCATTCCTTCGAGAATTTTCAAAATCTGAACACTTGGGCCCTGGGTCGAAATCTCAAAAACCTTCAAGAATGATATACTTTGGAAATTCTTGTTAATTCTTTTTCTTGGTATCTAAATTGATTCACTGCGCTATATTTGGCTAGTTGCGAGCCGTCGAGGGTAGTTTCGGAGTTTCATGCGCATTCTTGATCCGCTCGTTGGTCCGAGGAGTGCTTCGTCGAGGTGAGTCTCCTTTCTAACCTTGTAAGAGGGAAATTGTTCCCATGTGTGTTCTATGTGTTATATGTTTTGTATACAGGTCTGCGTGCGTGCCTTGTGACGAGAGTCCGCACGTAGCAACTACTATTGTTATGTCTGGGTAGTTTTAGGATCACATCATGCCTTGTCTTCTACTTTGAAATGATGTATATGCTATAATTCTTCCTTGGATATAGCGTTGTTTCCTTGAATATTTCATTGATTAAGTATTTGGAAAGATTTGATATGTGAAGTGAACCTAGTATTTGGTATACGTATGTTGTCGCTTTGCAAGTTACATTACGCAAGTGACGTGAGATTCCTTCCACTCTTAGGGGAGCGGGTCGTACGCCACGGAGAATATATATAGTGCACTCCTAGTACTGGCCGGTCGATCCCCGGCAGTGCACAGAACCTTAATTGAGAATGCACTCTCGGTACGGGCCGGTCGATCCTCGACAGTGCATGGACGAAGTTACATTATGATATGATATGATTACACTGATGGACGCACTCTTGGAACGGGCCGGTCAATCCCCGACAGTGCGTAGTTAAGTTATTGGTAATAATGCACTTTTGGTACGGGCCGGCCGATCCCTGGCAGTGCATAGATCTTTCGTATGATTACATTATCAGCATGCAATCTTGGTACGGGCACGTCGATCCCTGGCAGTGCATAACTATTCTTCCCCCTGATTCCAGCCAAATGTTTTACTCTTCGGTGCGCATGGCTGCTCGGTATTGTTTCCTGACTTATGATTTGACGATTGTTTGAGAAAGACTAAAAGGGAAGTTGTTATTGTTTGAGTAATTATTTGAGAACTATGTGATATCTTCTTATTATTTGTACCCTGCTACATTTCTACTGCTTTCCTTACATCCTGCTTTACTTTATTACTGCTGGACCTTAGTGAGTATCGAGTCGACCTCTCGTGACTACTTCTTCGAGGTTATACATGATACTCACTGGGTACATATTCATATATATGTACTCATGCTGCACTTCCTTTTTCTTTTCTGTACTTGAATGTACAGGTCCCGAGGTTGGTACGTCTGGAGTTCCCTGGAGTTCCTTTGTGCTTTGTCCTTCCTGGTGAGTTGTCCTTCCTGGCGACTTCACGATGAGTTGTCCTTCCTGGCGACTTCCTGGCAGCACCCTGGAGTTCCTTTGTTTATTCTCTATCTTTTACATTCAGACCGAGGCTATGTATATATATATTTTGTCATTGTATATTCTGTAGTTGCCTGTGACACCCGTGACACTAGTTCCTGGCACACACGTCGTGTATATTTTGGGTACTGGGCTGTATATCTATATATATGCCTTACCTTTGCTAGGCATAGTCAGGTTTTTACTATCGCACCAGGCCATAGCATGTTTAGTTGTTTAAAAGTGGAAAGTGTTGACTTGTTTAGATTATATGGGACGGGTAGCACTTAGTGTACTTCATATCGGCTTGCCTAACCCGTTGTTGGGCGCCATCGCAACCTGAATTAGGATTTGGGTCGTGACAACGTGGTATCAGAGCTTTAGGTTCACGTAGTCTCACGAGTCACGGGAAAACCCAGTAGAGTCTTTCAGATCGGTACGGAGACGTCTGTACTTATATTTAGGAGGCTATAGGGCGTTAAGAAACTCTTTTTGTTCATATCCTATCGTGCCATTGATGATGTACTCAAACCTATTCTTTTATTCTCTCACAGATGGTGAGGACGCGTGCTTCACATGTTCCTGATCCAGGGGAGGCTGCTACCCCCGCCGCATGAGGCCGTGGTAGGGCAGGGGTAGGGCTCATGTTCGTAGGAGGGGGAGAGGGCGTCCTAGAGCTCTACCGGTCGCACCGATTGAGGATCCTTATGTTAAGGAGCAAGATGAGCTGCCCCTAGTGGCTCCACCACCAGCTGATTTTATGACGGCGTCGGGCTTCCAGGAGGTCATGGGCCGTATGCTGAGGTTCATGGATACTATGTCACATGCGGGTATACTTCCATCAGATCCTGCTGCTTCTCAAGAAGGAGGGGGTGTTCTGACCCCTACCGCTCAGGCTACGGGAACAGCAGCAGCAGCACATCGTACTCCAGATATTCCACCAGTGATTGGGGTTCAGCCTGGGGTGGAAGCACCAACTAGGGATAAAGTGCACAACATGAGGATACTAGAGTCACATGGGGTAGATTTCACGACCTTCCAGCTTGAGGGAATAGCTCGCCGCTGGTGGCAGTCTTATATACTCAGTTGGCCAGCAAGGTCTCCACCGGTTACTTGGGAGCAGTTTATTCAGTTATTTTGGACCGATACATTCCACCATCTGAGAGGGAGGAGCTTCGGGGTCAGTTCGAGAGATTGGAGCAGGGGCAGATGTCCGTGACCGACTATGAGGCGATATTTTCAGAGCTATCCCGCCATGCCCTTATGATATTGCCCACGGATGCAGAGAGAGTTTGGCGGTTTGTAGCAGGTTTACATCCAGGCATCAGGAACTCCATGGCCAGAGAGGTGGAGATGGGTACTCCATACCAGCTGGTAGTCGAGATAGCTCGACGTATCGAGGTTTACCGTGTGAGGGGAAGATATCAGGGTCAGCAAGGTCAGTACGACAAGAGGGCCAGGTTCACAGGTGATTTCAGGGGTACTCCAGCTAGGGGCAGGGGTCAGTTTGGAGGTGGTCATTCTAGCATGCCTTCTTATGCATCACCTTCCTTACCTCCTAGGGTTGCTCCAATCAGGCCTCGGTTTAGTGCCATGCTAGAGCGCTCTTATCATCCACCAGCTATCTAGAGTGCACCCAGCAGTTATTCCAGCCATCCGAGATCCTCTGGCTCCTATTTTAGTGCCATGCTAGATGATTCTTACCGCTCTCCAGCTATTCAGAGTTCTTCTTCCTCAAGGCAGCAGGCTATGGCACGTAGAGGTTGTTTCGAGTGTGGGTAGATGGACCATATGATCAGGCAGTGTCCCAGATATCGGGGCAAGGTCGTACAGCAGAGTCACCAGCCTAGGGGTTCAGCACCAGCAGTTCGACCACCTAGGGGTGGAGGTCAGGTTGGCAGGGGGAGTCCTAGAGGGGCAGTCCAGTCAAGAGGGGGTCATCCAGCTCCAGCTCGTCTTGGGGGAGCTCAGTCATCGGGTGCTTCAGCCGGATTTTATTCTATTCCAGCCAGGGCAGATGCAGTGGCCTCAGACGCGGTGATTACATGTATTATTTCAGTCTGTGGTATAGAGGCTTCCGTGCTATTTGATCCAGGGTCTACATATTCATATGTTTTAGTGCTATTTGCTCATTCTCTGGATGTTGCTTGTGAGTCTTTGGGTTCTCCCTTGTATGTGTCCACTCCTGTGGGCAATTCCATAGAGGTAGACCGGGTTTACCGATTGTGTGTGATCATTTTCTGCGGGCTTTAGACCAGAGCTGATTTGTTGTTACTTGATATGGTGGATTTTGATGTTATTTTTGGCATGGATTGGTTGTCTCCTCATCATGATGTGTTATATTTCCATGCCAAGACAGTTACATTAGCCATGCCTGAGTCGCCGAGATTAGAGTGGAGAGGTTCTTCAGTCAGTGCCTTCAGCCGTGTTATTTCCTTCATGAAGGCTCGGCATATGGTCGAGAAGGGGTGTTTGTCTTACCTTGCTTATGTGCGGGACACCACTGCCGATTCTCCTACCCTTGATTCAGTGCCAGTTGTTCGAGAGTTTCCTAATGTGTTTCCTTCAGATCTTCAAGGCATGCCTCAAGATCGAGATATAGATTTCTGCATTAATTTGGCTCCAGATACTCAGCCTATTTCTATTCCTCCCTATCGTATGGCTCCTAAGGAGATAAAGGAATTGAAGGAGCAGCTTGAGGAGTTGTTGGCCAAGGGGTTTATTAGGCCAAGTGTGTCGCCGTGGGGTGCTCCAGTCTTATTTGTGAAGAAGAAGGATGGGTCTATGCAGATGTTCATTGACTACCGCTAGTTGAATAAAGTGATCATCAAGAACAAGTATCCTCTGTCGCGCATTGATGATATGTTTGATCAGCTACAGGGTGCTCGTGTGTTCTCTAAGATTGATCTGAGGTCAGGTTATCACCAGTTGAAAATTCGGGCTTCTGATGTCCCGAAGACTGCATTTCGCACCATATATGGCCATTATGAGTTCTTAGTGATGTCCTTTGGCTTGACTAATGCCCCAGCAGCGTTTATGGATTTGAAGAATATGGTATTCAGGCCGTATATTGACTTCTTCGTTATTGTTTTCATTGATGATATATTGATCTACTCACGGAGCTTGGGTGAGCACGAGCAGCATTTGAGGGTAGTGCTTCAGACCTTGCAAGAACAGAATCTTTATGCTAAGTTCTCCAAGTGTGAGTTCTGGTTGGAGTCTATGGCATTTCTGGGGCATGTGGTGTCTGGTGAGGGTATCAAGGTTGATCCGCAGAAGATTGAGGCAGTGCAGAGTTGGCCACATCCTACTTCAGCTTCAGAGATCAGGAGTTTTCTGGGTTTAGCAGGTTATTACCGTCGATTCATAGAGGAGTTCTCTTCTATTGCCTCTCCACTGACTAGATTGACTCAGAAGAATGCTCTATTTCAGTGGTCCGACGATTGTGAGTCGAGCTTTCAGAAGCTCAAATCAGCATTGACTTCAGCACCAGTGTTATCATTGCCTTCTGAGTCAGGAGTGTATACAGTGTATTGCGACGCCTCACATTTCGGGTTGGAATGTGTGTTGATACAGGATGGCAGGGTTATTGCTTATGCTTTGCGACAGCTGAAGGTTCATGAAAAGAATTACCATGTGCACGATTTGTAGTTGGCGGTGATTGTTCATGCTTTGAAGATATGGCGGCATTACTTGTATGGTGTATCTTGTGAGGTCTATACTGACCACCGCAGCCTGCAGTACTTGCTTAAGCAGAGGGACCTTAATTTGAGGCAGCGGAGGTGGCTTGAGTTATTGAAGGACTATGATCTCACTATTCTGTATCATCCGGGCAAGACGAATGTAGTAGCGGATGCTTTGAGCAAGCGGGCAGTGAGTATGGGTAGTTTGGCCTACATCTCAGCTGAGGAGAGGCCTTTAGCCTTGGATATTCAGTCCTTGGCCAACCGTTTGGTGAGATTGGACCTTTCAGAGCCTCGTCGAGTTTTGGCTCATGTGGTTGCTCAGTCCTCACTATTGGGGGAGATTAAGGCTCGACAGTTTGATGGTCCACGTCTAGCAGAGCTTCGGGATACGGTGGTCCAGGGCAGGGCCAAGGAGATTACTTTAGGCGAGGATGGTGTTCTGCTGCTCTAGGGACGATTGTGTGTTCCTAATGTTGATGGCCTGAGGGAGAGGATTCTAGCAGAGGCTCACAGTTCTCGGTATTCTATTCACCCAGAAGCTACGAAGATGTACCGTGATTTGAAGCAGCACTACCGGTGGAGGCGGATGAAGAAGGAAATTTTTCAGTATGTTGCCAGGTGTCTTAATTGTCATCAAGTTAAGTACGAGCATCAACGGCCATGAGGCTTGTTTAAGCAGATGCCCATCCCTCAGTGGAAATGGGAGCGTATCACCTTGGACTTCGTGGTTGGGTTGCCTCGGACTTTGCGGAAGGTTAACGTGGTTTGGGTCATTGTGGACAGACTGACCAAATCGGCGCATTTCATTCCTGTGGCTACTACTTACACTACAGAGAGGCTGGCTCAGAGTTACCTTCGTGAGATAGTCTGGTTGCATGGTGTGCCGGTGTCTATCATTTCAGATCGAGGTCCTCAGTTCACTTCGCACTTCTGGAGAGCTTTGCACTGCGAGATGGGTACTCAAATAGACCTCAGTTCAGCATTTCACCCTTAAACTGATGGCCAGTCAGAGCGTACAGTTCAGATCTTGGAGGATATGCTCAAGGCTTGTCTGATTGATTTCGAGGGTCAGTGGGACCAGTTTTTGCCTTTAGCGGAGTTTGCATACAATAATAGTTATCAGTCTAGCATCAAATGACTCCATTCGAGGCTTTATATGGTCGGCGATGTCATTCTCTGATTGGGTGGTTTGAGCCTGGCGAGGCTAACCTATGTGGTACAGATCTGGTGAGAGATGCCTTGGAAAAGGTAAAGATTATCCAGGAGAGGCTCCGTACAACACAGTCTAGGCAGAAGAGATACGCAGATCAGCGGGCACGTGACGTAGCATTCATGGAGGGAGATAAGGTTATGTTGAAGGTCTCGCCGATGAAGGGCATTATGAGATTCGGGAAGAAGGGCAAGATGAGCCCCAGGTTTATAGGTCCTTTCGAGGTGTTGAAGCGGGTTGGAGAGGTTGCTTATGAGCTTGCTTTACCTCCAGCCTTATCGGGAGTTCATCTAGTTTTTCATGTTTCCATGCTTCGGAGGTATAACACCGACTTCTCACACGTGGTTGATTACAGCACTATTCAGTTATATGAGAAGTTGGGCTACGAGGAATAGCCAGTGGCCATTATTGATAGGCAGGACCGCCAGTTGAGGTCCAAGACAGTTTCTACAGTTAAGGTTCAGTGGAGGGGCCAACCAGTTGAGGAGGCGACTTGGGAGTCTGAACAGGACATGCGGAGCAGATATCCACATCTATTCAGCACTCCAGGTACGATTCTAGACCCATTCGAGGACGAACATATATTTAAGAGGGGGAGAATGTAATGACCCAGCCGGTCATTTCGCGTATTAGGACTCTGTTCCCTTAAATGAAACCTTCCATAGCGGCTACTCGTGCTTTATGACTCGCGGGAGCGGGTGGTTCGGGATTTGGGAATGAATTGGATGGTTAAGGAACACTTGGTTCCTTAAGGTTGGCCTATTTGGCCAAGTTTGACTTCGGTCAACATTTTGAGCAAACGACCTCGGAATCGAGTTTCGACAGCTCCAGTAGCTCCGTATGATGAATTCGGACTTGGGCGTATGTTCGTCTCGGGTTTCTGATGACCCGGGAGCATTTCGGCGCCCGAAATGGAAATAAGGATTTCCTTAAGTTTAGAATTTAGCCTGGAACGGGACTTCATGCTATTGAGGTCCGAATGGAATTTCGACACCGGAAATAGTTCCGTATAATCATTTATTACTTTTCTGCAAAATTTGGGGTCATTTTGAGTAGTATAGACACGTTCGGCGCAATGAAGCGAATTCTAGAATTCTTAAGTTCTTAAGTTTGAATAATTTGATTTTGGTATTGAATTTTTAGTTCCATTGTTTCTTTTCATGTTCCGGAAGTTTGAGCGAGTCCGTATCATGAATACAGACTTGTCGGTGCTTTTGGACGGGGTCCCGAGGGGCTCGGGGATGTTTTAGACCCCCGAGAGCTAAGTTGGAAAAACCAAAAATTTCTCTATCTGGTTTCCTTCTCTGCGATCGCAGAAGGTGGGTCGCGATCGCGGAGAGGGTTTTTGCTGGGCTGCTGATTGTTCTGTGCGATCGCAGCCTTCCCCTTGCTATCGCATAGGTCCGAGCTCCAAATCTTCGCGATCGCAACCCTTTCACGCGATCGCATTGAGTCGCTGCTGGGCCTGGTGAAATTGTTCATCGCGATCGCAAGACCTCTGCCGCGATCACAGAGGTCAGACCAGTTGGTATTCGCGATCGCAGGACCTCTGATGCGATCGCAGAGGTCAGTCCAGTTTGCCTTCGCGATCGCAGGCCTAGTGTCGCGATCGCGGTTAAGCATTTCCTGGGCAGTATTTAAATGCCCAATTATGGGTTTTCTTCTTCATTTTCAATACCCAACCTCCATTAAAGCTCGTCAAAGCTAGGGAAAAGCTGTCCAAGATCAAGTTCCTCAAGGTTAGTGTAATTTCCTCTCTAAATTCATGGATTAATTATGGAAATCCAACTAGTTTATCTATTAAAATATCAAATCATGGGAAAATTGGGTAGAAAATTCTAGGGCTTTGATAATTAGTGAATTATCCCTTTCTAGCCATGAATTCCTAAATAAATTATGTAATTACGATCCTTAGGCTTCGGGTAATTCATTCCTTCGAAAATTTTCAAAATCCGAACACGTGGGCCGAGGGTCGAAATCTCAAACACCTTCAAGAATGCTATAGTTTGGAAATTCTTGTTAATTCTTTCTCTTGGTATCTAAATTGATTCAATTGCTCTATATTTTGCTAGTTGCGAGCCGTCGAGGGTAGTTCCGGAGTTTCGTGCGCATTCTTGATCCGGTCGTTGGTCCGAGGAGTGCTTCGTCGAGGTGAGTCTCTTTTCTAACCTTGTAAGAGGGAAATTGTCCCCATAGGTGTTCTATGTGTTATATGTTTTGTATTCGGGGGCTGCATGCGTACCTTGTGACGAGAGTCCGCAGGTAGCAACTACTATTGTTATGTCCGGGTAGTTTTAGGATCACAGCATGCCTTGTCTTCTACTTTGAAATGATGTATATGTTATAGTTCTTGCTTGGATGTAGCGTTGTTTCCTTGAATATTTCATTGATTAAGTATTTGGAAAGATTTGATATGTGAAGTGAACCTAGTATTTGGTATACGTATGTTGTCGCTTTGCAAGTTACATTCCGCGAGTGACGTGAGATTCCTTCCACTCTTAGGGGAGCGGGCCGTACCCCACAGCGAATATATATAGTGCACTCCTGGTGTGGGCCGGTCGATCCCCGGCAGTGCACAAGGACTTACTTGAGAATGCACTCTCGGTACAGGCCGGTCGATCCCCGGCAGTGCATGGACGAAGTTACATTATGATACGATATGATTACAATGATGGACACACTCTTGGTACGGGCCGGTCGATCCCCGACAGTGCGTAGTTGTGTTATTGGTAAGCATGCACTCTTGGTACGGGTCGGTCGATCCCCGGAAGTGCATAGCTCTTTGGTATGATTACATTATCAGCATGCACTCTTGGTACGGGCCGGTCGATCCCCGGCAGTGCATAGCTATTCTTCCCCCTGATTCCAGCCAAATGTTTTACTCTTCGGTGCGCATGGCTACTCAGTATTGTTTCATGACTTATGATTTGACGATTGTTTGAGAAAGACTAATAGGGAAGTTGTTATTGTTTGAGTAATTATTTGAGAACTCTGTGATATCTTCTTATTATTTGTACCCTGCTACATGTCTACTGCTTTCCTTACATCATGCTTTACTTTATTACTGCTGGACCTTAGTGAGTATCCAGTCGACCTCTCATCACTACTTTTTCGAGGTTAGACGGGATACTCACTGGGTACATATTTATATATATGTACTCATGCTGCACTTCCTTTTTCTTTTTTGTACTTGACTGTACAGGTCCGGAGGTTGGTACGTCTAGTTATCCGGTTGGTGATAGATATTGACGGAGTGATCATACTTCACGGTGAGCTGTCCTTCCTGATAGTACCTTGGAGTTCCTTTATTTATTCTCTGTCTTTTACATTCAGACCGAGGCTATGTTTATATATATTTTGTCATTGTATATTCTGTAGTTACCCGTGACACCCGTGACACTAGTTCCTGGCACACACGTCGTGTATATTTTGGGTATTGGGCTGTATATCTATATATATGCCTTACCTTGGCTAGGCATAGTCAGGTTTTTACTATCGCACCAGGCCATAGCATGTTTAGTTGTTTAAAAGTGGTAAGTGTTGACTTGTTTAGATTATATGGGACGGGTAGCACCTAGTGTACTTCATATCGGCTTGCCTAACCCGCTGTTGGGCGCCATCGCGACCTGAATTAGGATTTGGGTCGTGACAAAGAGAGAAAGTTTATATAATGTTATTAAACTCATGGGCATGTTCGCATTGGATCCCGAGGGGCTTGGTGAGTTTCAGATGTGTTCAGCATGTTATTGAACTGCTGTTAAAAAAATCCGATGCATCAGGTCTGCATGTCTCGTAATTGCGATGACCTGTTCGCAATTGCAAGTCCCGTTAGTGCGCAGTTAGACTCGCAAATGCAATATATTGGGAGGGGTTGTGATCTTCATAAATGCGAAATGGCTATCACCAATGCGAGTTGAGGGTATTCGCTTTTGCGGTGGGAAGGTCGCAAATGCGACTAGAAGCTGGGTGGGACAGTCTCCGCAAATACGAAGCATGTCTCGTTTTTTGCGAGTAAGGGTCAATCGAAAATGTGATCCTTGTGTCGCAAATGCAATATCATAGGGGATGAATAGTTGTTCTCTTTTGCAAACAAGGTTCGCTTATGCGCAAGTTCGCATTTGCGACATCCGCAACTAGGTAAAAGTTGGAAAAACGAGACTTAGCTTATTTACACCAATTCTCAACTCTAGGGTCCATTTAGATGATTTCTTGAGAGCCTTTTGTTCCCAAATTTGTTGATAAGAAACTCTAATTCATTTTCATCAATTCTCAATACTTTTCCATAAATTTCTTCATCAAATCTATGAATTTCCAGGTAGAAACTAGGGGTTCAAGGTAAAATTTAGGAATTTTGAAAATATGAGATTTAGACCTCAAATTGAGGTCGAATTTAATAGGTAATCGGGATTTGGTCCGAATCTCAATTTTGACAAAGCAAGCCTGGAGTTGACTTTTGTTGATTTTTTCAAATAAGCTAAAAATCGAATCATTTTCATTCATGGATAGTTTCTAAAACTTGTTTTGAATTGTTTAAACTATATTTGGCTAGATTCGATTGGTTTGAAATTTTGTTCTAAAGGAATGGTCGTGATTAATAGTTTATTTGATTCCGAAAGAAGTCAAGTGTTGTGTTTAACTTTGACTTGAGGGAATTAGAACTTGTTGGGTCTATTTGCTTGGTGAATTTTGTGTGGGGCCGGTGTATATACAAGGTGATGAGTGTATGTGAGTTGTCATAGGTTAAAGCATGCAGGGTGAGCTATTTACCTTTATATCATCATTTATTCCATGTTATATCTCGTTACATGCTTTAATTGTTGTGTTTCCTTACTTGTTATTCATGCCTTATTTATTATTTGTCATTTAATTGTTATTTGTTTCTGTTTATTCATTCCTTGATCAATATCTTCTTACATGCTATGTGCTCTCACATGTACTAATGGAACATATTCATTGTTCCGTGTCTTTACTTGTCTTTGTTGCCTTTACCCTACTTATTGCACTTTATTAAGTTATATCCAATTGTGTGAGACCTTGGTTGTCCTTGCGTTAATGATTGGCTGAAGCTTGTGAATACGAGGTGTTAGATGCTCTCCATTGTACTCATATTTCCTTTGTGTTTTATACGCTTTAGTGTCCTTTGTGTTGGGATTTTTGATTTGGTTGTGTTGAATTGTTAATGATAGTGAATTGATATTGGGAACGGATTGTGCGGCGTAACATAATGTAAATAAATTGATAAAGGGAACGGGTTGCACGTCGCAAAAGATATTGATATGATATTGGGATTGGGTTATACGTCGTTACAGATATTGACATGATATTAGGATCAGGTTGCGCGCCGCAACGAGGTATGACGTAATGTGATGTTTGTAGATGTGGTGGTCAAATTTTGTATTGTGATATGAGGATCATGAGATGATGTTATTCTGGGGCCTTCTGTTAGTTGACCTTCGGTTCCAATTCTATGAGTTTATCTATTTTCTCTATATTTCTATTGTCTTTTATTTATTATTCGTAAAGGTTTACAGTGAGTGTATTTTCATAACCACGTCACTTCTTCGTTGAGATTAGACTCGGCACTCGCTGAGTACATGGGGTCAGTTATACTCATATTATACTTCTGCACTTTTTGTGCAGATCCCGGTGTTGGTACTAGCAGCGGATAAAGAAGATTGCTCGTATCAGATCTATTCAGGAGACTTGAGTTAGATTTACGCGGTGTTCGTATTCCTTGAAGTTCCCTTCCTTGTTTGTCTTACTGTTTATCTTGTCTCAAACAATTGTATTTCCTTTCAAACCATGTTTGTAGTATTCTAGTTGCTCATGTACTTGTGACTCCGAATTTCTGGGATTTGTGTAGATATATATATATATATATATATATATATATATATATAGGCTCTCAAACAGAGCATTTCATTCATTAATTCTTTAGCTAGCATTGGCTTGCGTAGCAAGTGGGTGTTAGGAGCCATCACGGCCCCATGGTTGGTATTCTTGGTTGTGACAACAAAGAAAAAGAAAAAGTGAGTCTATGCCGCATTTTTAAGTAGATACATTTTTAATTATATTGTAAATATTGGTTATGTTTTAAACAGTAGTATTTAAAATAGCTTTCTCATTAATTAACTATCACGACCCAAAATCTCACATGTCGTGATGGATCCTATCGAAATACTAGGCAAGCCGACAATCACAAATAACCATGCATCTTTAAATTTAAAACATAATGAAATAATCTTAATAATGAAAATCTAATAATAACTAATAAGAAAATACCGCAACTCGATACAAAATCTACCAAAATCCGGGTGTCACTGAGTACATGATCATCTAAATGACAACATAGTCTAACTTCTAAGACACTGTCTAGAAAGATACAACATTACAAATAAACTAAAATGAAGGAGAATCAAGGTTTGTTGACACCAAGGCATCTACCTCATTAGTCACCGAATAGATAAAGCTCCAAAGTTACTAATCGTCGTGCCTAGAAGTGCCTGGATCTGCACTCAAAGTGCAGAGTGTAGTATGAGTATAACTGATCCAATGTACTCAATAAGTATCGTAAATAAATACGGCAAGGTAAAAGAAGCACAAATTATTAATGATACTAGGTATCGCCTATGTAGTTTCATCTTCAATTCCGGTACAGAACAATATCGAAATTAAATCATCAAGTTTAGTAAGAAAACATCCTTGTGTGTATATGTACAATTTCTCAATTATGCTGCTCAGATAACATCTTGGCATATAGAGGTGATATGAAGTTAAATCAGATAAATGATCAAGGAAATTGTAAGTAAAGATGAAATGCAAAATCCAACAACACAGTGGCAAGATTCCCTCACTTTTACATATCCGTTCCAAATCACTGATAAGTATTCCCAATATACGTGTGTACACCATCAAGAGAGAAACATGAGAGGGTGACCCTAGGGAGATGGATCCATATCCACACGGAAGCACGGCCAATTCAACGTGCTGCCAGCCCGGCGTGATCATAGGCCCAATATCATAACTCGCCCGACGTGGTCACGCGCATAATAGTACTATCCGCCCAGCGTGGTCACTGGCATAACAACACAATCTGTCTGACGTGCTCATAGGAATCCAATCCAAACAAATAATACATGAGCAATTAACCAAGTATGCATGTATGAAACAAGTGAATATCAAATCTCATTCTCCTGGACTGGTGAAAACGACATGGTAAAGGGTAGGCATATGCAAGTGTACTATCATAGTTTAAACCGAAAATTTTTCGATAAAGAATAACATTTATCGGTTCAATTAGGGATTAACCCGCTACGTAACCTCAATCGTGTCTCAAATAGTTCACAGAAATATCATAATTGTGTGAAGCATCATAGCTTAAGGTTTAACAGTCAGATTCTAAGCTTATAAAGGCCCGAGCACAACCCGAACATGAATAAATAATCTCGGTGCCTGCACATGGGTTCCTCCCCACGCATGTGCGCACCTAATAGCATGTAACTATCACAACAATTCAGGCAACTAGTGCCTCCACCGAGTCTAAATAAGATATTTACCTCAACGTAATCAAATCACTCCACTAGCAAGCCCTTCCCAGGCATATCGACCTCTGGAAGGCTCAATCTAGCCAAAAATAACGTAATATTATCAACAAAAGCTATAGGAATTGATTCCAAATAATAAAGCTAAGGTCTTTGACGAAAGTCAAAAGTCAACCCTGGGTCCATGTCTCGGAATACGACAAAATTTAAAAATTCTGAACACCCATTCAACCATGGGTAGGGATGTTCAAAACCGTTAACCGAATCGAATTGGTATCAAATTATCGGGGTAATGGATGGTGAATGGATTGAGATTTTATAATAATGTCTTAACGGTTTAGGGACGGATTTTTCAATTTTCTTATCGAGTAAACCATTAAATCGTTAAGCATTTTCGTATTTAGCATATATTGTAGCATAGTAAATTTTGGCAGAGCTGTAGAAAGATGGATGAAGCTAGTTTTCATCATGTTTAGGATGCTCATCTGGATTTTGTACAATGCAATGAACTAGAACTAAGTTCTTTGCATAGATTAGCTGGTATCTGTTATGTCTTCCTTATTAGTAGTTCTTGTATGTGCTAGATTGGAAGACGAATCATCAAAAATGCTACTCCCTCCTTTTCAATTTATGTGAAACCATTTGACTAGGCACAGAGTTTAAGAAAATAGAGAAGACTTTTGAACTTGTGGTGTAAAATGAGGCACGTATATTTTGTGTGGCTAAAAATCATTGCATAAAGTAAATTGTTTCCAAATAGGGAAAGGGTCATTCTTTTTGGCACAGACTAAAAAGAAAATAGGTTCACATATATTGAAACAGAGGGAGTATTAGATTAACAAGATAGTATTTTAAATTTGAATCTGCCATTAGTCTGAAAGCATCGACAAATCATCTTACTATGGCCATTTGGTATTGATTGTTCAAACATTTTCTATTTAGTTTAGCCAATCGCCCAATAATCGCCCGATAATAGTTATTCGATACCAATCCGCCCATTGTCTTATTGAATGGCTATCGGATTATTATATTTATAATCGGTAACCGATAGGCCAAACCGTTAATCGAAATTATCCACCCGATAAGCACCCCCTAACAACGAGTCTAACAAAACCAAAATTACCAAATTCCGACTCCAAATCGTCAATCAAATCTCCCATTATTACTCTCCAAAAAATGGGTCAAAATCCCTAATTTCACCTTAAAAAAAACAAATCTATGGGGGAAATTCAATGGGTATTTAATATTAATAGATAAGAAAAACCAAAAGTTCCTTACCTCTCAAAATCTAGAAAAAACCCTTCAAAAATAGCCTTAATTCGAGCTCCCAAAGTCAAAAAATGAGAAAATCACGAAACCCTTCGAATTTAAGGCATTTCCAGGAATTTCACTTCTGCGTCCCATTTAGACACTTTTTCCAGAAAATATTCACACTTGTGGAATTACACTCAACCCTCGACCTCCCGCTTCTACGTCCAAAGGTTCGCACCTGCGGCCCCACGTCCGGATCTGCGCGCTAAGAGCCAATTTCAAATCTGCGCACATGCGACCCATGTTCTGTTTGCGGACTCGCAGATGCGCTCCTCCCTCCGCGCTTGTGAAACTCTCTTAGCAAGACCAACCTCACTTCTGCCCCACTCCAGCCGCACTTGCAGCGTCACACTTGTGATCAATCCCATTTTTTATCTGTTAACCATCCGTATGCCACCTGAGGCTCCCGGGACCTCAACCAAACATACCAACAAGTTATAAACAACATATGAAATCGCTTGAAGCCTCCAATCACATCAAACAACACTAAAACCACGAATCGCACATCGATTCGAGCCTAATGAACTTATGAACTTTGGAATTCCAAAACTAATGCTGAAACATATCAAACCACCTCTGATTGACCTCAAATATTTCACACAAGTCATATATGACACAACGAACCTATTCCAACTTTTGGTATCAAAATTGGAGCCCGGTAACCACAAAGTCAACTCTCAGTCAGACCTCTCATCACTCTAAATTCATTTTTTCCAAATATTGCCAATTCAAGCTGAAATCATCTACGGACCTCCAAATCATTATTTGGACACACTCGTAAGTCCAAAATCACCATACGAGACTATCGGAATCATCAAAACTCTATTTCGAAGCCATTTACACACAAGTCAACATCCGGTCAACTCTATCAATTTAGGCTTCCAACCTTGGGACAAAGTATCCTATTCCATTCCGAAACATCCTCGGAATCGAACCAACCACCCCGGCAAGTTACATAAAAAAAAAAGAGAAAAACATAGCAATAAATGGGGGTACGGGCTGTAATACTTAAAACGATCGGTTGAGTCGTTACATTCTCCCTCTGTTAAACAAACGTTCATCCTAGAACGGGCCTAGAATCATACCTAGAGTCTCAAATAGGCGTGGATGTCTGCTACGCATCTCCTGGTCGGTCTCCGAAGTAGCCTCCTCTACTGGCTGCCCGCTCCACTGCACCTTCACTGAAGCTATATTCTTCAACCTTAACTTTTGAACCTGCTAATCCAAAATGGCCACCGACTCCACATCATAAGTCAAATCACCATCTTGTTGAACCGTGCTAAAGTCAAAAACATGAGATGGATTGCCAAAATACTTCTGTAGCATGGAAACATGAAATATTGGATGAACAACCAGATAGCCTAGTTGGAAATGCGAGCTAGTAGGCCCTCTCCCCAATATTATCAAGCACCTCAAAAGGCCCAATATACCGAGGGCTCAACATGCCCTTCTCCCCGAACCTCATAACACTCTTCATGGGTAAAACTCTGAGTAATACTGTGGTGACCCAAGGGGTCATTTTATGAATTAAGACTCCATTCTAGGCGTATTAGCCATAAAAAGATTTATTTTAAATACCTCGATTTGCATGCGCAGTCCAGGCGTGAAACCGGAAAGCTTTTATGTGAAAATATGAGAAATAGTAATTTCTAGAGTTAAAATTTGATAATAGTTTACTTTGGTCAAAATTTTGCGTAAACAGACGCGGATCGGTATTCCAACGATCCCGGGAGGTTCGCAGTAAAATATGGGACTTGGGCATATGCCCGGAATTGAATTTCGCGGCCCCCAGCCTTAGAAATCAATTTTTGAAAGAAATTATTTTGTTGAATTATTAATGAAATAAAGAAAATAGTTAATGTTTGAAACCATTGGTATCGGACCCGTATTATGGTTTCAGAGCCCGATACAGATTTTTTATAGTATTTGAATACTATCTGTGAAATTTGGTGAGAATCGGAGTTTATTTGACGTGATTCGGACGTCCGGTTGAGGAATAGTGAACTTTAAGTGTTCTTGGGAAAAATGATGCGTTTTTAGGTTTAATTCATAGTTTTACATGTTATTTTCATGATTTGATCGCACGAGCAAGTCCGTATGATGTTTCTAGAGTTGAGTGTATGTTTGGTGTAGAGCCCCGAGGGCTCGGGTGAGTTTTGGATAGGCCACGAGTTGTTTTACACTTAACAATTTGCTGGTTTTTGTTGTTTTCTGGTGCACAGACTTTACTTCTTCGTGTTCGCATTACCCAGTCACGAACGCGTAGAGTAAAATAGCTAGGGGGTTATTTTTGTTCTATGAGAACGCACCCTCCCCTCCGTGATCAGGATTTTCTACTGGGCCTGGGGTAGGGGGCTTGTCTTACACTACGCGAACGCAGCTTGGTGACCGCTAACGCGAAGGCCCCAGTCCCTAAAGTTATGCAAACGTGTCCCATCTGTTACGAACGCGAAGGCCACTTGGGCCTGACCCTATGCGAACGTGGGCAGGCCCACGCGACCGCGATGAAGGTCTGCCTAGCTATACAAAAACACTGTTAAACACGGACAGAACCCTTTCTTTCACCATTTTTTGAACTACCAAGCCCTAGAGACGATTTTATTCACCAAAATTCATCCCCAAAGTGGTGGTAATCAATTCTAAACTCTATTATTTCAATTACCCAATATTTTTCATCACTTTTAAATCAATAATCAAGAATTTTCATGGAAAAAATTGAGGGTTTGGGTAGAACTAGGGAATTTTGTAAAAATCGAATCTTTACCTCGAATTGAGGTCGGATTTCGAAACTAATTGCATATTCGGGATCGGGGGTGAATGGGTAAACGTAATTTGGTCTGAACCCCGAGTTTGAACCAAGCGGGCCCGGGTCAGGTTTTAACTTTATTTGAGAAAACTTAGGAAATACTATAATTTTCATTAAAATTAGTTCCTTTAGAATTAACTAATGATATTAAGCTAATTATTATTAGATTCGAGCGTGTTAGAGCAATATTCTAAAGGAAAAGTTGTAATTGAGCAGTGAGTGGCCTGCAAATTTGAGGTAAGTGCTTGGTTTAACCTTGACTTGAGGGAATAGGAATCCCCAACTTAATTGCTATGTGAACTTGCATGTGTGTGGTGTATAGGTGAGGTGACGGATATCTATGCACCACCAAATTGTCTGTTAAACATGATTCGTTCTCTGTTTCCAATTTATTCGATTCATGGCTTAATTGTTTGATGATCAATGATGTTTCTACGATTACATGGCTTTGTTAACTTGTTGTTAAGGCTTGGTTCAATTATTTTTGAAAGTGTTGGTTATTTCCTTGGTTTCATTGAGGTACATAAAGGTTGAGCAGGTTGGCATTGTTTTACGAGATATGTATATTCCTGTTGGTTTCATTTTGAGATGATATTGATGAAGTTTATGAGAAAATATAGTTTCTTATTTATATTTGTTGAGACAAATATGTTGTGAAAGGCTTGGCCTGAATTGTGAGAGTTTTCATAAATAAAATGATATGATATGTTTGGTGGGAGCGGGTTGCACTACGAAACAAGGAGTGATAAGGGTGGACAGGTGGGATCGGTTGCACGCCGCAACAGGAGTAATAAGGGTGTGATATATATATATATATATATATATATATATATATATATATAGGGAGGAGCAATAAGGGTAGAGAGGTGGGAGCGGGTTGCACGCCACAACAAGGAGAAAGAAGGGAGGACACTTATATTTTACTGATTTCGAAAACAAAGATTTGAGAACTTACTGGTTTTACTTTATTATTTTTCATATTTTGCACTACTTTTATTTTAAAGTCAAGTTTGGAAATTTGGAAACCTACGTGAGAATTGGTTATAACAGAGACATGAAAAAGGTGGTTGCGTTATTTTAAATTGTTGCTACAATTATTGTTTGCTTATTTTAGAATTTCCTTTTTGCTTTATTTTATATTGTTCATAGGTTATAATGTTAATACCCCGCTGTAGCCTCATCACTACTTCGTCGAGGTTAGGCTCGGCACTTACTCAGTACATGGGTTCGGTTGTACTGATACTACACCCTGCACTATTTTGTGCAGATCTAGGTACCGTCTAGCACTAGAGACTTTAGTAGCGATTATTCATCATTTGGAGACACGAGGTATATCTTCCGGCGTCCGCAGATTCCTGGATTTTTCTCCTAGTTTTATAGAGACGGTTTTATTTTACTCAAAAAAGATATATTATTTCTTTCATACTATTATTTGTAGTATTCTTAGAAGTTCGTGAATTGTGACACCAGACCCTGTGTTAGTCTTAGAGTTATATATATTTAGTTCGTGGCTCGGTTATTTATTGGTTTATTCTTTTATTCATGAGGTTATCCATTGGAATTTATTAGACTTAGTTTATTTTAAATTGTGTTGTTGTTTCTAAGTAAATAATAAAAGGAAAATAGCTAATTGAATTCTAACATTGGTTTGCCTAGCAAGTGTTGTGTTAGGCGCCATCACGATCCCGAAGGTTGGGTATTTGGGTCGTGACAAATACCTTCTCTCCCACCATGTAAGAAAAATCACGAACCTTCCTATCGGCGTAACTCTTCTGTCTAGATTGTGCCATGTGTAGGAAAGCGATTGAGCAAAGATGGTTCACAATGCAATTGAGCTAAAGTGGAAAAAAAAGATCCGATCCTGAATCAACTTAACCTTGTCCAAAGCATCCTGGACCAAGTCAGTACTCAATAGCCTAGCCTCGCCTGGCTCAAACCAACCAACCGGAGACCATCACCGCCTCCTGTGCAAGGCCTCATACAGAGTCATCTGAATACTCTACTAGTAGTTTTGTAGGCAAACTCTACAAGCGGTAGAAACTGATCCCAAGAACCCCTAAAATCTATGACACAAGCGTGTTGCATATCCTCCAATATCTGAATAGTGTGCTCTGATTGTCCGTCGATCTAAGGGAGGAATGTTGTTCTCAACTCAACTTGTGTGCCTAACTCTCGTTGCGCTGCTCTCGAAAACTGCGACGTAAATTGTGTGCCTCAATCGGAAATTATGGACACCACCACATTGTGAAAGCGAACAATCTCGCGGATATAGATCTCAACCAACAGCTCCGAAGAGCAGGTAGTCCCAATTGGAATGAAATGCGCAAACTTGGCCAACCAATCCACAATCACCCAGATAGCGTCAAACTTCCTTGAAGTTTGTGTGAGCCCAACTACGAAGTCCATGGTGATATGCTCTTATTTACACTCCAGGATCTCAAGACTCTAAAGCTAACAGCCTAGACTCTGAAGCTCGTACTTAACCTGCTTACAATTTTAAGCACCAAGCTACAAATCCCATTATATCTTTCTTCATCCTCTTTCACTATTGGTGTTGCCTCAAGTCCTGATACCTATTTGTGGCACCCGGGTGAATGGAATACCGTGAACTATGGGCCTACTTGGCATCCGCAACACCCCATCATCCCCAATAGACCTCATTGGCATCACTGTGATGATTTGTGTCGTTAAGGACAAGCAAATGGGGGTTATCATACTGATGCTCTCTGATGCAATCATATAAGGAAGACCGAGAAACCACACAGGCTAGAACCCGACTAAGCTCCAAAACATTTAACCCCACGAACTTATTGGTCAAGGCCTGAAAATCCTATGATTGAGGTCTCTCGCCAATAAGAATAAATGAAAGGCTACCCATGCTCACCTCTTTCCTACTCATGGCATCGGCCACCACAATGGCCTTCCCGGGATGATATAAATGGTGATATCGTAGTCCTTTAGCAGCTCCAACCATCTCCGCTGCCTCAAATTTATATCCTTTTGCCTGAACAAGTTTTGGGGACTCTGATGATCCATAAATACTTCACAAGACACATTGTAGAGATAATTCCTTCAAATCTTCAATGCATGAACGATGGCCGTCAAATCCAAATCATGAACATGATAGTTCTTCTCATGAGGCTTCAACTGTCGTGAAGCATAAGCAATCAATCTATCCTCCTGCATTAAGACACACCCAATACCGATCCGAGAATCATCATAATACATTATATAAGAACCCAATTCTAAAGGCAAAACTAAAATAGGATTTGTGGTCAATGCAGTCTTGAGCTTATAAAATATCTCCTCGCACTCATCCGCCCACCTGAATGGAGCACCCTTCTTGGTCAACCTAGTCAAAGGCGCTGCAATGGACGAGAAACCCTTCACGAAGAGACGATAATATCCGGCCAAGCTGAGAAAACTCCGAATATCAGTAGCTGAAGACTGTCTGGGCCAACTCTGAACCGCCTCTATCTTCTTCGGATCCACCTTAATCCCTTCACTGGACACCAAGTGACCCAAGAACACCACCGAACGGAGCCAAAACTCACACTTGAAGAACTTGGCATAAAGTTTCTAGTCTGTTAACCTCTAAAGTACAATCCTCAAATATTGTGCATGCTCCTCCTGGCTACGTGAGTACACCAGGATATCATCAATAAATACTATGACAAACGAATCAAGATATGGCTGGAATACACTATTCATCAGATACATGAATGTTGATGGGGCATTGGTTTTT
Source organism: Nicotiana undulata (assembly GCA_005239495.1). Lineage (NCBI taxonomy): Eukaryota > Viridiplantae > Streptophyta > Magnoliopsida > Solanales > Solanaceae > Nicotiana > Nicotiana undulata. Next base: position 7,520 of record ML242627.1, on the reverse strand, counting down.
TCAAAAGACATTACAAGGAACTCATAGTGACCACGGCGGGGCCTGAATGCCGACTTTTGAATATCTGAGTCCCGAATTTTCAACTGGTGATACCCAGACCTCAAATCAATCTTAGAGAACACCCTAGCTCCGTGTAGCTGTCAAATAAGTCATCAATGTGCGCCAAATGATACTTGTTATTTTTATCGTAACTTTTTTCAACTGCCTATAGTCGATGCACATTCGCATAGTACCATCCTTCTTCTTCAGAAACAGAACTGGTGCACCTCAAAGAGACACAATATGCCTAATGAACCCCTTATTAAGAAGCTCTTAAATCTTATCTTTCAATTCTTTCAACTCTATTGGTACTATACGGTACGGGAAAATACAGATGGGCTGAGTGCCCAACACCAAGTCAATACCAAATTCAATATCCATGTCGGGAGGCATGATGAGCAGGTTTGCAGGAAACATATCCAGAAAGTCTCACACTGCTAGAACATAATCAATAGTAGGAGTATCAGCACCAACACCCCTCACAAAAGCCAGATATGGAAAATACCCCTTCCCAACCATCCGTTGGGCCTTCAGATATGAAATCACCATACTGGGGACATAGTCTAGAGAACCTCTCCACTCGATCCTAGGTAACCCCAGCATCCCTAACGTCATAGTCGTAGCGTAACAATACAGAATAACATGACATAGGGACAACCAATCAATACCCAGAATCACGTCGAAATCAACCATACTAAGCAACAAGAGATCAACTTTGTATCTAATCCCCCAATAGTCACCACACATGACCGATACACACGGTCCACAACAATAGAATCGCCTACCAATGTAGATACATGAACAAGTGAAACTAAGCACGCATAAGGCATATCCAAAGAGCGATCAAAATATGATGATACATGCGAATAAGTGGAACCAATCAAATAATATAGAATCATCCTTGTGGCATACTAAGACAATACCTATAATAACTACTTCTGAAGCAACTGCCTCTAGCATGGGAGGGAAAGCATAACATCGAGCTTCACTGCCACCTGATCAGCCTCCCCTCTAGGGTGACGTCTAGCTGCCTAAGCCCCACCCCGATCTTTCTGAGAGGGTGGTGAAGTAACTGGTGCAGAAGTCATAACCTAGGACCTCTACTGTGGATCCCTACTCAATTACCTTGGGCAATCTCTCCTAAGATGGCTCAAATCCCTACACTCATAGCAATCGCTCCTGACGGACTACTGACCCTGATAGCCCAATAAACTACCGGTAGAAGACTAGGAAGGTGAAGCATCGTAAGAACTCTGTGCTAGTAACGCACTAAAGTATGGCTGACCCGAACGAGCACTGTAGGAACCATGTCAAACTAATGCACCACGATGAACCGGGCGAGCCATCTGAGTGGGCCTATAAGGACACCTTTTTGGTTGTGGGACTGCCCTCTAGAAGAAACTCCGATGAAACCACCCATACCACAAGGCCTCCTGGCCTCCCTCTCCTCACACTCCTGACTACGAACCTGCTCAAGCCGCTAGCAATATCTCGAGTCATGAAAATCCGAAGTCCATAGTTGAAGCCGTCAATGAACCTCCTAATCCTCTCCCTCTATGTTGGAACCAAACAGATCGTATGACGAGCCAACGCTGAATTTCTTATCTCGTACTAGGTTATGGACATACCCTCATGCGTAGCTGCCAAACTGCCTACGCAACTCCTCCATGCGGGTCGGTGGCACAAACTTCTCCAAGAATAAAACGGAGAACTCGTGCCATATAAGTGGTGCAGCGCCAACTGGCTTACTTCGCTCATAGGCCTCCCACCATATAAAGGCTGCCTCTGATAGGTGAAAAGTAGTAAACGAGACCCCACTAGTCTCCAGAGTACCCATTGTACGAAGAATCCCCTGGCACCTATCCAAGAAATCCTGAGTATCCTCTGACTCAGCCTCACTGAATGATGGAGGCTTGAGCCTCCCAAACCTCTCTAGACTTTTCTTCTCCTCGTCACTCATCGGTGGACCCACCTGGGCCTGAGCAACTACACTCGGTTGGGCTAGTAGTACACCCAGTGTCTGAAGTCCCTGCACCACCTATTCTAGAGTACGGGCAGCGGGAGTCTGAGCACCTCCCCCGGCCTAAGAAGTGATTGGTTCGGCCTGAACATAAACTGCTTGGGCAAGTCTAGTGCATACAACCAATATCTGAGTTGAAGCCTCCTGAAAGCCTTGAATCACAATTGGCACAACTGGTGCTTGAGCTGGTCCCACCATATCTAGAATCTGCTGGCTCAACCATATCTAGAATCTGCTCCTGAGCTCGAGAAACTAGTATGTCTTCAAGTGTTGCTCTAGCTGCTGTAAGAGCTGCACCTCGGCCTCTACTGCAGCCCTGACCTCTCGTGGCCAAAACTGGTGGTACTGGTGGTCATCTGCCGGATCCAGTAGCACATGTCCTCACCATCTGTGAGAGAATAGAACAGTAGAAGTTTAGTTTCCGGAATCAACAAATTCGCACAACAAGAACACAGGAAAGTAAAGTTTTCTTCGTAAGGGTTTGGTAGCCTCTCAAAAATAAGTACAGACACATCTGCATCAATCCACAAGGCTCTACTAAACCTGCTCATGACTCTTGAGACCTATGTAACCTAGGCTCGGATACCAGCTTGTCACGACCTAAAATCTCACATGATGTGATGTCGTCTATCGCAATACAAGGCAAGCTAACAATCATAAATAACCATGCATCTTTAAATTTAGAACAACAACAACAACAACAACCCAGTATAATCCCACAAGTGGGGTCTGAGGAGGGTAGTGTGTACGCAGACCTTACCCCTACCCTAGGGTAGAGAGGTTGTTTCCAATAGACCCTCAACATCCTTCCCTCCAATAACTCCCCACCTTGCTCTTGGTGTGACTCGAACTCACAACCTCTTGGTTGGAAGTGGAGGGTGCTTATAATCAGAGATAATAGTTAAAATTTATAATAACTGATACAAAATACTGCAACTTAATAAAAAATCCCTCAAAATCGGAGTGTCACTTAGTACATGAGCATCTAAGTGATAACATAGTCTAACTGCTAAGACACTATCTAGAAAGATATAACAATACAAATAAACTAAAAAGAAGGAGAATCAAGGTTAGCGGACGCCAAGGTAGCTACCTCATTAGTTTCTGAATAGATAAAGCTCCAAAGCAAACAACCACCATATCCAGAACTACTTGGATCTTCACATGAAGTGCAAAGTGTTGTATGAGTACAACCAACCTAATGTACTCAATAAGTATTGTCAATAAACACGACAAGGTAAAAGGAGCACAAATTATTAATTATACTAGCTATCGCCTTTGTAGTTTCATCTTCAATCCCGGTACAGAAAATATTGAAATCAAATCATCAAGTTTAGTAATAAAACATTCTTGTGTGTACATGTACTATTTCTCAATTACGGTGCTCAGACAATATCTTGGCATACATAGGTGATATGTAGTTAAATCAGATATATGATCAAGGAAATTGCAAGTGAAGATAAAATGCAAAATCTAACAAAACACTAGCCAGATTCCCTCACTTTTCCATATCCATTCCAAATCACTAATCACTATTCCCAATATCTACGTGTACACCATCAAGAGGGAAATATGAGAGGGTGACCCTAGGGGGATGGATCCATATCCACACGCAAGCACGACCAATTTAACGTGATGCCAGCCTGGCGTGATCACATTCTCACAATCATAACTCGCTCGGCGTGGTCACATGCATAATATTACTATCCGTCTGGTGTGGTCACAAGCATAACAACACAATCCACCTGGCGCGGTCACAGGCCTCCAGTCCAAACGTATCATATAGGATCAATTAAACATGTATGCATGTATGAAACAATTCAATATCAAATCTCATGCTCGTGGACTTGGTATAAACGACATGCTAAAGTGTAGGCATGTGCAAGTATACTATCGAAGCTTAAACCGACAAATTTTCAGCAAAGAATAGCATTTATTAGTTCATTCAGGGATTGAGCCTCTACGTAACCTCAATCGTAGCTCAAATAATTCACAACAATGTCAAAAGTGTGCGAAGCATCATAGCTTAAGGTTTAACAGTCAAATTCTAGGCTTATAAGGGCCCTAGAATAACATGAACATGAATAAATAATCCTGGTGCCCGCACAAGGGTTCATCCTCAAATAGGACGTAAATATCTCAACATTTCAGGAAACTAGTGCCTCAACCGAGTTTAAATAGGATACTTACCACAACCAAATCAAATAACTCCGCTAGCAAGCCTTTCCATGCGTATGGACCTTTGAAAGGCTCGAATCTAGCAAAAAATAACATAATACTATCAACAAAAGCTATAGGAATTGATTCCAAATAATAAAGCTAAGATCTTTGACTGAAGTCAAAAGGTCAACCTTGGGCCCACATCTCGGAATCCGACAAAATTAACTAAATCTGAACACCCATTCAACCACGTGTCCAACCATACAAAAAGTATCAAAGTCCGACACCAAATAGTCACTCAAATGTCTAATTTTTACTCTCCAATACATGGGTCAAAATACCCAACTTTCACCTCAAAAACACTCAATCTATGGGGAATATTTAATATTAATAGATAAAAACGACCAAAATTTTCCTACCTGTCAAAATCTAGCGAAAACCCCTTCAAATATCGCCTTAATATGAGATCCCAAAGTCCAAAAAGGATGAAATCGCGGAACCCTTCGACTTTTAAGACACTACCAGGCACTTCGCTTATGCGGCCGGCCCATTTAGCCGCTTCTGCGATGCAAATTTTGCAGTTAAAAATCCACACCAGCGGAATTACACTCAACCTCCGACCTGCTGCTTATGCGGCCAAAGACTCGCACATGTGAGACCGCACCTGCGACACCGCGTCTGTATCTGCGCCTAGAGGCAATTTTAAATCTCTGCACCTGCGACCCATGTTCCGGTTCAGCAGACTCGCAGATGCGCTCCTCCCTCTGAGCCTCCGTACTCTCTTAGCCATACCAACCTCGCTTTTGAGCCACTCTAACTGCACCTAAAGGGTGCACCTGTGACCAATCCTCTCGCATGTGCGATCACACCAGAAGGTCCCCAACTTCAGTATATGCTTCAAGTCCCATTTTTGATCTGTTAACCATCTGAAATCCACTTGTGGCCCCTGTGACCACAACCAAACATACCAAAAAGTCCTAAAACATCATACAAACTCGCTCAGAGACTCAAAGCACATCAGACAACACTAGAACTACGAATCACACATCGATCAAGCCTAATGAACTTATGAACCTCTAACTTCCAAAACTAATGCCGAAACATACCAAATCAACTCTGATTAACCTCAAATTTTGAACACAAATCATAAATGACATAACAGAACTATTCTAATATTTGAAACTAAAATCCGAGCCCGATAACCATAAAGTCAACTCTCAGTCAAACCTCTCAACTCTCCAAATTCAAAAATTTTCTAACTTTCGCCAATTCAAGCCGAAATCATCTACGAACCTCCAAATCATTATTTAGACACACACCTAAGTCCAAAATCACCATACGAAGCTATCGAAACCAACAAAAATTCATTTTGGAGTCATTTACACACAAGTCAACATCCCGTTAACTCTTTCAACTTAGATTACCAACCTTGGGACTATGTGTCCCAAACAATTACGAAACATCTTCGGAACCGAACTAACCTCTACGGCACATCACATAACAACAAATGAGAACAAAATAAGCAATAAATGGGAGAACGAGGCCATAAAATTCATAATGATCCGCCGGGTCGTTACGTTAACCCTCACTTAATTGGATTTAGTTGATAATGTGATCGACATTCTAGTAGCAACATTCAAAGTCTACAAATTTTAAAAGAAACTAGAGACTCTAAGGCTTATAAGTACTTTTTGACTTATTTATACTGCCACGACTCAATTCCCACTATACTACGTGATGGCGCCCTACGTAGTTGTTAAGAAAACCAACGATGAACTATCCATTTAAATGTTTATTTGTTACTTTTAAAGTCATGAATTTTATTAATAAATAAATCAAGAATAAATAGCTACAGTGATGTAACGCATAAATAAAACATAATAGTGAAATAGTGATATTAATAGACAAAACCCATAAATATCTACTAACAATTATCAAAACCCGATGTTATAAGTGTACGACTGATCTAGTAGAATATACAAAACTTTCCACAACTACTGTTGAAGTAAGATAGACAGAAAAGTAAATACAACAAGGAGGAGACTTTGGGTGCTGCAGAACGGAGCATAGGAAGTACCTCGCCACTAGGTCTCCGGGTAACGAGGATGCGCGCCTGACTGGTCACCAGATGTACTGCCTTAGATGTTGCACGATTAGTGCAGAAGTGTAGCGTGAGTACGTAAATAACGTGTACCCAGTAAATATATAGTAACCTCGAAGAATGTGATAACCCAAATGGTCATCTTATGTAATTTAAGCTATACCTGTGTTTCGAGGCTCCGAGAGCCTCCGTTAGTCTCACCTCGATATGTGTGCGCAGCTCGGGCGTGTAGCCGGGAAGCTATTATGTGAAAATCTGATTAAAAAAAATGAGTTTTGATAATTAATAAATGAATATAGTTGACTTTGGTCAACATTTCTGGTAAACGGACCCGGACCCGTGATTCGACAGTCCCGGAGGGTCCGTAGGAAAATATGGGACTTGGGAATATGCCCGGAATCGAATTCCGAGGTCCCAAGCCCGAGAAATGAATTTTTGAAGAAAATTCTTTTCTGAAAATAATAAAGAATTTTGAAAATGAATAATTAGGTGAAAACCGTGTTGCCGGGCCCGTATTATGGTTCTGGAGCCCGAAACAGGTTTATTATATGTTATGTGACTTATTTGTAAAATTTGGTGTAAAACGGACTCGAAATGACGTGATTCAGATTAAAAATGGGAAATTTAGAAGTTTATGAAGTTTAAGAAATTTCTAAGAGTTTTGAGGTTTAATTACGTGTTTTTGATGATGTTTTGATGATTTAAAAGCTTGAACAAGTCGGTAGGATGTATTGGGAGACGTGTGTGTTTTGGTTTTGAGACCCGAGGGCTCGGGTGAGTTTCGGGTGGCAACGGGACGGTTTCAAGTTTGAAAATCTTCTGTAGGCTCAGTTTTCTGTTGTCTGGTATGGGCTTCAATGCGATCGCACACGAAGCCCTGCGATCGCATAGGCTTAAGGGTAGGGGTGGTCAGATTGCTCTATGCGATCGCATCACCCCATCCGCGATCGCATAGAGGGGCAGTGTACCTGGGTGGGGGTTGGGTAGTTGTTCACAGCGATCGCATGGTGTTGTCCGCAATCGCATAAGCTTTGTGCCTGGGGGTAGTCTGTTGCACTATGCGATCACATAGCATACTCAGCGATCGCATAGTGTATTAAGTGGGCATGGGCAGCTGGAGGAAAATACTCAGTGCGGTCGCATGCATAGACCCGCGATCGCAGAGCTTGTCAGTCACTCCTCTATGCGATCGCATTCCTA